>PVIA01017115.1:0-16657 GCA_004024845.1 Tonatia bakeri
ACATCATTGTATTTTATTTTTAAGCTTATTCTAGTCACATTGTAGAAACTAGATTTGGGGTCCAGGAGTAGGAAAAAGTTTTGCTGTATCTTATATGTGTGATAAGTGCCTATATTAGAGCACAAGTAAAAGAGAAGGGGGCAGATTTGAGAAATATGTACCTTGTGAAATTGGCAAAACTTGGTGACTGTATATGAAAGGAAGGGAGATTAGATAATGGTAAAATTACCTAAGAGAATATAAGAGAAAACTTCTTTTGAAAGAATGATGAGTTCACATCACACAACTGTTATGCATATTCTGTCAGATATTACCATTGTTGCTTACTTGGGAGGATTTATGAGTTGGAAGTTCTATTGTGACTCCTATGAGTTTTTTCCTCTTGAATCATTTATTTAGATAAAAATTTCATAATTTAAACTCAATACGTATCATTGATATTTGAAACTTATAACATTCACTATTATTTCAGAATTTATAAAAACCCGCTCAGCTGTAGGACTTACAGATATATCTGAAACTGAACCACGTAAGTTTTCAGTCATTTAAGCATTATTGTGTTAAAAACCTCTGTTGAGAGCATTAATTTTTATAATTTTTTATAATTTTAAAGCAGTAATTTTTAAGTTACAGCATAGATTCCCTGTATTCTGGAGTCATACAATTGAGCTGGCTATTTAGCATGCATTGAAATTCCCAGTTGAGACTACATGTTTGTAAAAACAGACTCACTTTCGAGGAAGACCATGTTATTCTTTGAAATGGAGGATTTTTAGTTGCGAATAGAATATGCTAATCAAATGTTGCAGTGGTGTCAGGCCTTTAAGGTGAAACTGTTAGGAAGTTAAGAGATTAGTTGTAGATTTTGCTACTGTTCATTACAGATCATCTCATAAACAGTAATGGTGCTGGTAGGCACCTTGTTATAGTCAAAGCTGCTAGAACCAGTATATTAAACTTCCGACAACTTGTCAATGGGAAGGAGAAATGTTGCTTATGTTTAACACTGGAGAGAATTTGCAACAATCATGTAACTTATGCTATGGAATACAGTTTAGAAGTAAACAATTGGTTTGGTTGGAAAAAATCAATTGGTATCCTTATCCTCTTTCAACATCAGCTTTAAACTCTTATGTTGCCTTGTTTAAAACAAGGGCAGATATACATTCTACAGTATTCCAAGGTTATATACAGACTTCTGATCCAAGAGATCCCTGTCTAGGTAGGATGGAAAGGTATCTAGAGCTTTGGAGTGGGTAGTGAAAGACTCTTTCTACATCAAACCCCATGCACATCTATGGAGCTCATGCACTCTCAATCTCTAGTACTGTGCCCTTTAAATTCTAGGTGTCAAAACTCGAAGCTTTCTCTCTGAACTCAAGAAGAGTAGTTTTTGGTTCCTTTTCCTTATGCTGTAGCCTAGAAACTTTATGCATTAAGCTGGGGTGATCATCATAAGGCATTTTTTCTTTGTTTTTCTTCTGTCAGGGATTACTGCCTTGTTCTTTCTGTTTTCCAGTGTTTCATTGCTGTTGAATTTATTTTGTCCAGTTTTTTTTTCTTTTTAATCATTTTAAATTAATGTTTAAATACAGTTGCCTTCATTTTCCCACCACCACTTTCCCCTGTTCCACCCTCCCCATCTCCCACCTTAAATTCTTCCCCCCTTTGCTTTGTCCATGGCTCCTTTGTACATGTTCATTGATGAACCTTTCCCTTCTTTCCCCTGTTACTTCCCTCCCCTCTCTGTTCTGGCTACTGTCAGTTTGTTCTTAATTTCAATGGCTCTAGATATGTTTTGCTTGCTTGTTTGTTTTGTTATTTAGGTTCCACTTGTAGGTGAAATCATGTAGTATTTGACTTTCACTGCCAGTCTTAAGTCACTTACATAATGGTCTCTAGTTCCATCAATGCTGTTGTGAAGGGTAGGATTTCCTTCTTTCTTTCTGCTACATACTATTCTATTGTGAAAATGTACCAGTTTCTTGGTTCAGTCATTACTGATAGGCACTAGGTTGCTTCTAGGACTAGGCTGTTGTAAATTGTGCTGCTATGAATATTGGAGTACATAGGTTCTTTTGAAATAGTGTTTCAGGATTCTTAGGGTACAATCCCAACAGTGGATTTTTTGGGTCAAAAAGCAACCCATTTTAGTTTTTCAAGGAAATTCCATACTGTTTCCCACAGTGGCTGCACCAGTCTCAATTCCCACCTATAGTGTACTAGGGTTCCCTTGCCTCCACAACCTGGCAGGCACTTAACTGTTTGTTGAATTATTTCTTTTCTTTCTCTGTTTTTACATTTCCTATACTATTCTATTTTTGTTTTTATTTTTATTTTTAAAATATATTTTATTGATTATTCTATTACATTGTCCCATTTTCCCCCTTCACTCCCCTCCACTCTGCATACCCTCTCCCACCTACATTCCCCCCTTTAGATCATGTACATTTATCATACTTATAAGATCTTTAGCTTCTACATTTCCCATACTATTCTTACCACCCCCCTATTTTCTCCTTACCATCTATGCTACTTATTCTCTGTACCTTTTCCCCTTCTCTCCTCCTCCTACTGCCCTGTTGGAAACCCTCCATCTGATCTCCATTTCTGTGGTTCTGTTCCTGTTCTAGTTGTTTGCTCAGTTTGTTTTTGTTTTTGTCTTAGGTGTGGTTGTTAATAATTGTGAGTTTGCTGTCATTTTAGTATACATGTTTTTTATCTTCTTTTTCTTAGATAAGTCCCTTTAACATTTCATATCATAAGGGCTTGGTGATGATGAACCCCTTTAACTTGACCTTATCTGAGAAGCACTTTATCCGCCCTTCCATTCTAAATGAAAGCTTTGCTGGATAGAACAATCTTGGATGTAGGTCCTTGCTTTTCATGACTTGGAATACTTTCTAGCCCCTTCTAGCCTGTAAGGTCTCTTTTGAGAAATGAGCTGACAGTCTGATGGGAACTCCTTTGTAGGTGACTGTCCCCTTATCTCTTGCTGCTTCTAGGATTCTCTCCTTGATTTTAATCTTGGCTAATGTAATGATGATGTGCCTTGGTGTGTTCCTCCTTAGGTCCAACTTCTTTGGGACTCTCTGAGCTTCCTGGACTTCCTGAAAGTCTATTTCCTTTGCCAGAATGAGGATGTTCTTCTTTATTATTTGTTCAAATAACTTTTCCACTCGTTGCTCTTCTCCTTCTTCTGGTACCTCTATAAGTTGGATGTTGGAATGTTTAAAGCTGTCCTGGAATTTCCTAAGCCTCTCCTCATTTTTTTGAATTCTTCTTTCTCTGCTGTTTTCTGTTTGGTTGTTTCTTTCTTCCTTCTGGTTCACTCCATTGATTTGAGTCCCAGTTTTCTTCCCATCACTATTGGTTCCCTGTGCATTTTTCTTCATTTCACTTAGCATAGCCTTCATTTTTTCATGTAATTTGTGATCAAATTCAACCAATTCTGTGAGCATCCTGATCACCAGTGCTTTGAACTGTGCATCTGATAGTTTGGCCATCTCTTGGTTGCTCAGTTGTGTTTGCTCTGGACCTTTGATCTGTTCTTTTGTTTGGGCCATTTTTTTTGTCTTGACACACCTGATGTGTAGTGAGGAGTGGAGCCTTAGGTGTTCACCAAGGCAGGTCAACTGTGTCACTTCGTTGTGATGCTGTATGTGGGGAAGAGGTCTGAGAGAGAACAATGGCACTTGCTCCACTCTCTGCTGGATTTCAGTCACTTCTGCTGCATCCCCCAAGGAAACTGGGCCCTTCTGGTGCTGATTCCTGTGTGGGTGGGTTTGTGTACATTCTAGGATGCTGTGGGTCTCTCCAAAGAACTCTCCTGTGAGGCTGGGAGTATCTTCCAGCACCTCAATCCCCACAGGTATTTTCAATCGGTGTTTTGAGGCTTTATCTAGTTTATGTGCACACAAATGTGGGACCACTCAATCCACCAGCCACCTTGCACGCTGCACACCTCCACAATCCACCGCCTTGCTGGGTCTGCCAGCTGCTGCCTTGCACACCCAGGATCCACTAGCTGCCCTGCTGCAAGCCCTCTCCATCCCAGCACCCCTACTCCAACTGTCCTACTAGTCTGGATAAATGTGTCTACTTTAACTCCTTGGTTGTCAGGCTTCCATACAGTTCAATTTTCTGTTAGTACTGGTTGATTGTTTGTTTCTAAGTTGTTGTTGTCTTTATTTTTGTTGTGTAAGGAGGCACAGTGTGTCTACCTATGCCTCCATCTTGGCCGGAAGTCCATTGAGTTGTTTATGATGACCATTTTGATCAGTGTGAAGTGGTATATCATTGTGCTTTAAATTTGTAACTCTCTGATGGCTAGTCATGCTGAGCATCTTTTCATATGTCTCCAGGCCCTTTGTATGTCCTCCTTGAAGAAGTGTCTGTTCAAATCCTTTGCCCATTTTTTAGTTGTTGTTCTTTTTTTGTCTTCCTCGGATGGAGTCATGTGAGTTCTTTATATTTTTTGAAGATCACTCCCTTGTCTGAGACATTATTGGCAGCTATGTTTACCCATATACTTGGTTCTCTTTTCACTTTAATGCTCTTTCTTTAGCCATGCAGAAGCTTTTTATTTTGATGAGATTCCATTTGTTTATTGTTTCTTTTATGTCTCTTGCTCTAGGGAACATATCAGTGATAATATTTCTGCATGGAATATCTTAGATTTTGCTGCCTGTGTTCTTCTATAAGACTTTCATGGTGTCACAACTTATACTTATATCTTTTGTCCTCCTTGAATTTATTTATGTCTATGGTGTAAGTTGGTAATTGAGTTTCATTTTTTTGCATGTAGCTGTCCAGATCTCCTAACACCATTTGTTGAAGAGGCTGTTTTTAACTCCATTTTATTCTTCTACCTGCTTTGTCAGATATTAGTTGGCCATAGAGCCTTGGGTTTATTTATGGGCTCTCCATTCTGTTCCATTGGTCTATGTGTCTGTTCTTATGCCAGTATGCCAGTACCAGGCTGTCTTGAACACAGGGCCTTGTGATACAGTTTGATATCAGGTATTGTGGTCCCTCTTACTATGCTCTTCTTTCTTAAAATTGCTGCAGCTATCCAGAGTCGTTTATGGTTCCATACAAATTTCTGAAATGTTTGTTCTATATCTGTGAAATATTCTATTGGTTCTTTAATATGGATTGCATTGAATCTATAAATCCTTTGGGTAGTATGTACATTTTGATGATATTAATTCTTCCAATCCATGAGCATGGCACCTGCTTCCATTTGTTTGTGTCTTCCTTAATTCCTTTCCTCAGTGTTGTGTAGTTTTCTGAGTACAGGTCTTTTACCTCCTCGGTTAGGTTTTCTCCTAGGTGCTTTATTTTTCTTTTCCTATAGCAAATGGGATTTTTTTTCTAATTTCTGTTTCTGATATTTTGTTTTTGTTTTACAAAAATGTCTTCTATTTCTGAATAGTTACTTTGTATCATGCTGCTTTGCCAAATTCACTTATTAGGTCAAGTAGTTATTTTGTGGAGTCTGTAGGATTTTCTGTGTACCCTATCATGTCATTTGCAAACAGTAACAATTTTGCTCCCTCCTTTACAATTTGAATACCTTTTATTTATTTTTCTTCTCTTATTGCTGTGGCTAGTACTTCCAATACTATGTGGAATAGAAATGGTGAAAGTGAACATCCTTGTCCTTTTTCTCATCTTAGAGGGAAAGCTTTTAGGTTTTTTTCCCATTGAGTATGTTGCTGGTTGTAGTTCTCTCGTATATGGCCTTCATTATGTTCAAGAATTCTTACTCTATCCCCCTTTGCTGAGTGTTTTTATCTTAAGTGGGGACAGAAATGCTTTTTCTGCATCTATTGATATGTTCATGTGAATTTTGTTTTGTTTATGTGATGTATTACTTTTATTGATTTGCAAATATTGTACCATCCTTGCATCCCTAGGATGAATCCCACTTAATCATGATGTATAATCTTCTTGATGTATTGCTGGATGTAGTTTGCCATTACTTTATTAAGGATTTTAGTGTCTATGTTCATCAGCAACATTGGACTGTAGTTTTCTTTCTTTGTTGTATCTTTGTCTTGTTGTGGATTAGTATCATGCTCGCCTCATGAAAAGAGTTTGGGAGTCTTTTCTCTTCTTGGATGCTTTGGAATAGTCTTCAAATTGTAGGGGTTAGCTGTTCCCTAAATGTTTTGGAAAATTCTCCTGTGAAACCATCTGGTCCAGGGATTTTGTGAATCTGAAGTTTTTTGATTACTGCTTCAATTTCATCAGCTGTTATTAGTCTGTTCAGGCTTTCTGCTTATTCATTCAATTTTGGAAGATTATATTTTTCTAGAAATTTGTCCATATCACCCAGGTTTTGAAATTTCTTGGCATATATTTCTTTGTAGTAATTTCTTACAATCGTTTGTATTTCTGTGATATCATTATAGTCTCTCCTCTATCATTTCTGATTGTATTATTTGGGTCTTGTCTCATTTTTCCTTCATGAGTCTTTTTGAAGGCTTGTTGATTTTGTTTATCCTTTCAAAGTGCCAGGTCCTGGATTTACTGATCCTTAGAATTGTGCTTCTAGTCTCTATTTTATTTATTCTGCTCTGATCTTGATTATTTCCATCCTTCTACTTGCTCTGGGCTGTCTTTGTTGTTGTTCCTTCATTTCTTGTAGATGTACTCTTAGGTTGTTTATTTGAAATGTTTTTATTCTTTTTGGTAAGCCTGTATTGCTATAGGCTTCCCTCTCTGGACTACCTTCATTGTGTCCCATAAGTTTTGGATTGTTGTGAGTTCATTTTCATTTGTTTCTAAAAACTTTTTGATTTCTTCTTTGATGTCATTATTGACCCATTCATTGTATAATAGCATGCTATCCAATCTCCATGAGTTTGAGGTTTTTCCTTGAAATTGATTTCTACTTTCAGTCCTTTGTGCTCTGAGAAGATGCTTGATATGATTTTAATTTTCTTGAGTTTATTGAGGCTTGTTTTGTGTTCTACCATATGGTCTATCTTTCATACTGTTCCATGTGCATTTGAAAATAATGTTTATTTTGCTTCTTTGCCTGACAGATGCCATATACATCAGTTAAGTACATTTGATCTAGGACATTGTTCAATGCCACAATATCCTTGTTGATAGTTTGTAAGATCTATCCATTGTTGACAGTGGGGTGTTGAAATACTCTAGTGTCAGTGTATTGTTGTCTATATCTTTCTTCAAGTCCTCCTAGAATTTCTTTACATATTTTGGTGCTTCTATGTTGGGTGCAAATATATTTACAATATTTATGTCATTGATGGAATCTTCCTTTGAGTATTAGGAAGTGTCTTTCTTGTTTCCTTTAGTGGACTTCATTTTGAAGCCTATTTTGTCAGATATAAATATTGCTACCTAGGCTTTTTTCCTCTTTCTTTGCTTGGAATATTTTTTCTAGCCTTTCACTTTTCAGTCTGTGTAGATCTTTTGTTATGAGGTGGGCCTCTTGTAGGCAGCATATATGTGGGTCATGTTTTCTTATCCATTCACCTACCCTATGTCTTTTGATTGGAGCATTTAATCCATTTATATTTGAGGTTATTGTTGATAGGTACTCATTCACTGCCATTTTACTCCCTTCATACCTGTGTTCCTTTTTCTCTCACCGTTTATCTTCCTCTCCTTAAAGCAGTCCTTTTAGCATATCTTGCAATGTATCTTTGGTGGAGGTGTATTCTTTTAGCCTTCTTTTGTCTGGGAAACTCCTTATTTCTCCTTACATTTTAATTGAGAGCCTTGCTGGATAGAAGAGTCTTAGTTGCAGGCTTTTGCTTTACATTACTTGGAATATACTTGCCATTCCCTTCTGGCTTGTAATATTTCTGTTGAGAAATCAGCTGCTAGACTTTTCGGGCTTCCTTGTATGTTACTTCCTGTTTCTTCCTTGCTGCCTTTAAGATTCTCTCTTTGTCATGGAATTTTGCCATTTTAATTATGATGTGTCTTGAGGTAGGCCTCTTTGGTTTCTTTTGGATTGGGACCCTCTGTGCTTCCTGGACTTGTGTGGCTTTTTCTCTCATCAAATTGGAAAGTTTTCCATCATTACTTTTTCAAACAGGTTTTCTATTCCTTGCTCTTCTTCTTTTGGTATCTCTAGTATATGGATATTATTATGTTTCGTGTTGTCCTGCATTTCCCTTAACCCCTCTTCATTTTTCCTGAGCCTCTTTTACTTTTCTTGCTCATTCTGTTTTTTTTCTACCTTGTCCTCCTGCTTGCTGATTCAATCATCTGCCTCTTTGAGCCTGATTTTAATTCTTTCTACTGTGTTCTTTAATTCATAAATGTATTCTTCATTTCCTCTTGGCCCTTGATGATTATTTCTATGTACTTTTTTATGCTGATGTAGTTTGCAGTAAGTTCCTTGTAGTGTCCCTGTAGTTTTTGGTATTCAGACTGAGCTCATTGAGCTTCCTTATAACCATTGTATTGAAGTCAATATCTCATAGTTGGCTTGCCTTTATTGCACTTAACATTCTTTCTGAGGATTCCTCCTTTCCTTTCATTTGGGGTTTGTTTCTTTGTCTTCCCATTATTTGTGAGACTCTTTTTGTTTGCTTTTGCTTCTTAAATTGATCTGTTTTGACTTTCCGACTTTGTAAAAGCAGTCATTAGATGCCATGAAGTAGATGGCAATGCCTTAACCATATGCATGTTGTTAGGCCCAAGGACCTCTTCCATCCTTGTCAAGAGGATTGCTAACCTTCTCTCCTTTCACACAACACTATTTTTGCCCAGTTTTTAATTAGTTTTAGGTGAAAGGGTAATTCTTGTCCCTGACATTTCATCGTGGAGAAAAAAAAAAGTCTGTGCCTATTCGTATGACAATGGGACACATCCTCCAACCAAAAAAGTTCCAAAAAATAAAATGTAATAGAAGAGATTTAATAAATGATTTTTTAAGGGAAGCACAGGACAGGGTGACATTGCACATTATGGTGTTAAACCTTTTGCAAATTCTATCTTTTCCAATGGCGGCTGCTTCAGTCCATGAGCCCCATTGGTATAGATCTACTTTCAATATAGTTTTATTTTACTTGTGTTTCTCGTGTTTACAGTGTTTCTTTCCTTTATCAGGTTAAGGAAGTTTTTAGCCATAATTTTTTCAAATAATTTTTCAATTTCTTGGTCTGTCTTTTCCTTCTGGTACACCCATGATGCAGATGTTCTTAAGCTTTGTATTGTCCCTGAGATTCTTTAGATATCTTCATTTGTTAAGTATTCTTTTTTCTGATTGCTCCAAGTGTGTGTTTTCTACTATGTTGCCGTCTAAATTGCTGATTAGGTCCTTTTCTTCAGGTAGCTGGATGTTGATTCCTTCTAGTGTAGTTTTCATTTTCGATATAATTTCTTTATATCTGACTGGTTCTTTTTTGTGGTTTCTATACCTTTTTTCATGCTGTCGAAGTTGTCACTTTGTTTCTTGAGCATCCTTATAATTGTTTTGAGTTCTGTATGTGGTAGCTTGCTTGCCTCCATTTCATTTAGTTACTTTTCTGTGAATTTTTTACTTTTTCATTTGGGGCATGTTTCTTTTTCTCATCATTTAGGGTGCCTCTCTATATTCATGTCCATGTATTAGTTTGTTCTGCTATGGCTTAGTATGGTGAAACATATGACTTGATGTGGCTGCCTCTGCTGTGCCTGAGTGTGTGTGGGAGGGGCCCAGTTGCTTACCAAGGCAGTTTTCAACAGCCGTGAGCCTATGATAAGGTTAGCAAAAGGCCCAAGGCTTTCCAAGATCTGCCTTCACTTGTTAGCTGTCTGTTAGACTCAGTTACTGAGACAGCCTCTGGCAGTATGTGAATTGCTTTGGGAAGGTTCTTAGTTTGTTAGTATGTAGGATCAAGTGGTGTCCACCAGATTGATACAGATTCAAACTCAGTGCCAATTGTGAGTTTGAGGCCACTCAGCAATAGTCTGAGGGTACACCAAGGTCAGCTAACATATGCCATGTGCGCATGGACCTTTGTGTTTGGGCCAGGTCTCAGGTATTCATCATTGTGAGTCAGTAGTGTTCATCAGGTCCACACAGACCAGTATTTGGCCATATGAAGAGGGTTTTGCCCAGGAACAGTGGTTCTTGTCTAGAGTGTGTGGAAAAAGTGGCTCCCCAAAAGAACCGTACAACTTATTTTTCCCCCAGTCTTCTCAGACGTCCTGGAAAGTTTTCTGCACTGGGAATTTGATTAACAGTAGTGAGGAGCACAAGCACAGCAGGCTGGGGCCACCAGGAGTCAGGAAGTTAGAGCTAATAGTTCTTTCCTAATGGGGTTACTGGGTCTCCTGTTGGGGGTCATGGCCAGAGGAGGGGTGCAGTGGGTCACTCTGGGTGGGTCTGCTGCTACAGCTGCTTGGGTTAGGGCACACTGGGCAGGCAGGTGGCTGTGTTGGGCTGGGTGCTGTGAGCTGGAAGGTGCTACTGCTGCTATGGCTGTGCAGGGCAGGACAGCCAGGACAGCATTGTGCAGGGTTTTTCTAGCTTGCAGTGTCGGAGGGGAAACAGTTTCTGCTACATAGCTCTGTCTCTGATTCTCCTTGGGTTTTTCCTTAAGATCCTGTTAATAAAGTGTATACCACAGGCTCAGGCAGTAGACTCCTTTGCAGGGCATGAGCTTGGACAGGGCTACAGGGGCTGGGGGAGGGTGGGACTTGTGCAGTCCCCTAGGCCAATGCAGATTGGAGGGGAGTGTTTGCCCCAGGAAAGATGGCGTTTATGGGTTGTGTGAGAGAGGGAGTCAGCACAAGAGATGTGGTGGCCATCCCTTCAACTCTCTTCCTGGAAACATATAGCCCAGTATGTTCCTGCAAGACTCTAGTTCACTGCAATGTGCCCACCCTCTGCTGGATCACAGGGTGAATAGCTGAAAAGGAGGTTTTATGTATTGGCTCCTTAAGAGGGCACCTGGATTTTTAACAGTCTGTCTTCTCTCCCTGTTGGACAGAATCCCTGCTAAACTGTACCACCAGATGCTATGTGGGCACCTCCTCTTGGCTGTGTTGCTACTAGCTGGGGATACCGATATGGAGTTAAGACCCCACATTCCTCAGGGGTAAGCTTTGCTGCTAATATATCCCCTCAGATTCTCAGCTGATGCACATGGGTGCAGTGCCAGCCCTCCTTGCATCTCTGCCTTTCATCTCTACCAGTCTTGATATAGCTTCTTCTGTAAATCCTTGGTTGCAAGACTTCTGTTCAGTTAGTATTCAGTTACTTATTCTGGTCAATTGTTCTATAATTTAGTTGTGAATTCCACTTAGGGCCTGGGAATAGGTGAGTGAAACTTCCACTTGCTCTACTGGCATCTTCTGAATGTCTCTATTTGAGATTTTTTTTTTTTCTTGAGGTAGGCCTGTAAACCTATGAATGTCTCTGTTAGGACTGCTTTCTCTGTGCCCCGTAGATTTGGGGTCATTGTGTTTTCATTTTCACTTGTTTCAAGGCAAGCTCATTGTTGGCCTAATTATTGTTTAGTAACTTGTTATATACATTCCGTGCCTTTGTTATTTTTTCAGGATGTTTTCTAATTGACCCAGATTTTCAGAACATTGTAGTTAGAAAAGATGCTCCATAAGATTTCAGTCTTCTTAATTTTATTCAGCCTTGTTTTGTGTTCTGACATGTGATCGTTCCTAGAAACTGTTCCATGTGCAGTTGAAAAGAATGTATACTTTGCTGCTTTGTGGTGAAGTATTCTGAAAATATAAATCCATTTGGTCATTTGTGTCATTTGAGGCTGCTATATCCCTGTTGAATTTTTGTCTGGAAGATCTACCTGTTGATGTCATTGGGGTATTAAAATCTTTCAGTATGACTCCATTACTGTCGATACGTTTATGGCCATCAAGATTTGTTTTATATATTTAGGTGCTCCTATGTTATATGCATAAATGTTTATTTACAATGTCTATAGCCTTTTATTTGATTGATCCCTGTATCATTGTGTAATAGCTTTATTTGTTTCTTGTTATAGCCTTTGTTTTAAAGTCTATTTTGTCTGATATATGTATTGCTCCCCTTGCATTTTTTTTGTTTCCATTTGCATGAAATATCCTTTTCTGTCCCTTATTTTCAGTCTGTATCTTTTATTCTGAGGTGAGTCTCTTATAGAGAAAATATGTATGGGTCTTGTTTTCTTATCCATTCAGCTACCCTATGTCTATTGATTGGAGTATTCAATCCACTTACATTTAAAGTTATTGTTGATGGGTATGTATTTATTCCCATTATGTTTTTCATAACTATGTCCCCCCTATTCTCTTTCTGTTCTCATAGGAGACTCCTTTAACATTTGTTGTAATATTGTTTGGTAGTGATGAACTCCTTCAGCTTTTTATTTTGTCTGGGAAGCCATTTTTACCTTCAATTTTTAATAATTGCCTTACTGGGTAGAGTTGTCTTTGTTGTTGTTGGTTCCTGCCATTCTTCACTTTGAATTTTGTATGTCAGTTTATTCTACTTGATGAGTTTTTGTTGATAAATCAGTTGGTAGTCTTATGGGATCTCCCTCGTAACTTGTTCATTGTCCTTCTCTCTCTGTGTTTCAGATTCTCTGTCTTTAAACTTTGCATTTTACTTATTATGCATATTTTTGAATTTTATTTTAATCATTGTTTAAGTACAGTTTTCTGTCCTTTACTCCCATCCCAGCCCACCCACCCATCCCTCCCCACTTCCCTCCCATTTCCACCCTCCCTAGTTTTTGTCCATGTTTCCTTTATATTTGTTCCTGTAAATCTTTCCTATCCTCCTCTGAAATTCCCTCCCCTTTCCCCTCTGGTCATTGTAAGCCTGTTCTCTATTTCAGTGTCTTTGGCTATATTTTGCTTGTTTCTTTGTTTTGTTCTTTAGGTTCCTGTTAAAGGTGAGATCATATGGTATTTGTCTTTCACTGCCTGGCTTATTTCACTTAGCATAATGCTTTCCAGCTCCACCCATACTGTTGCAAAGGGTAGGAGCTCCTTTCTGCTGCATAGAATTCCATTGTGTAAATGCATCTCAATGTGGGTGTCTTCAGGTTCAACCTGCTTGATTCTCTGTGCTTCCTGGATATGTGTGTCTTCATTTACCAGGTTTGGGAAATTTTCAGCAAATATATTTTTCAAATAGGCTCTCCATCCCTTGCTGTTTTGCTCTTCTTTTTCTGGTATGTTTATGATGTGGTTATTGTTATGCATGTTGTACCAGAGGTTCCTTAGACTATTGTTCTCTCTTCTTTTTATTATTTTTATTTTACTTTTGTCCAAGTACAGTTGTCTGCATTTCCCTCCACCACTCCCCATCACCCAACCATCCCCATTTCCCTTCCCTATGATTCCACCATCTTTGGGTTGTCCACGTGTCCTTTATAGTTGTTCCTGAAAACCCTTCCCCACTTTCCTCCCATCATCCTCTCCACCTCCCCTCTATTTACTATCAGATGTTTCTTAATTTCAAAGACTCAGGTTATATTTTGCTTATTTATTTGTTTTATTGATTAGGTTCCACTTAAAGGTGAGATCATATGGTATTTGTCCCTCACTGCCTGGTTTATTTCACTCAGCATAATGCTCTCTAGTTCCATCCATGCTGTTGTAAAAGGTAGGAGCTCCTTCTTTTTTTCTGCTGCATGGAATTCCATTGTGTAAATATACCATAGTTTTTTGATCCATTCATTTACTGATGGGCATCTAGGTTGCTTCCAGCACTTGGCTGCTGTAAATTGTGCTGCTATGAATATTGGGGTGCATAGGTTCTTTTGGACTGGTGTTTCAGAGTACTTAGGATATAATCCCAGCAGTGGAATTCCCAGGTCAAAAGTTCCAGGTGGCTTCGGGAGTTCTGGCCAAGATGGGGCATAAGTAGATACCCTTCACTTCCTCACACAACCAAAAAGAGGAAAACAACCAATCTAAAATCAATTAACAACAAAAGTGCCAGAAAATCAAACTGCATGGGACTCTGACAACCAAGGGATTAAAGAAAAAATTAACCAGAACAACCAGACAGGTAAGGTGGTGGACTGTGTGAGCTAACTCAGAAAAACTGAAGGTCATGGTAGACTGTGGAGGTGGGGCTTGGTGCCAAGCTCAGTGGGCTGCAAGGGAGAGGCTGACTTAAGTGAAAAACTGAGACTAAGAGCTGACAGTGGGCTACAGCTAGGGTTGCTGGGGTGAGAAAAACTCCCAGGCTCACACAAAAGTTCATTGAAAAGTGTTCTAGAGATGACCAAGAGAGCCACATTGTTCCCTCTCTGGCTGCTCCCCCACAGGCAGAATTACAGTGCAACAAAGAGGGTTGCCTGCCTTGGCAAACACCTAAGGCTCTGCCCCCTTACAACTTATCAGCTGTGCCAAGACAAAGAAATATGGCCTAAGCAAAAGAACAAAGCCTCAGAATGAGAACTAAGCGAGGAGATCACCAACCTATTTGATGGAAAATTTAAAGCCCTGGAAATCAAAATGCTCGCAGATCTGATTGAGCTTGGTGGAAAAATGAAAAAAACAAATGAAGGATACCCAAAGTGAAATAAAACAAAATATTCAGGGAACCAACATTGACAGGAAGGAAACAAGACTCAAAGCAATGATTTGGAACAAAGGAAAAAAATAAACATACATCCAGAAAAAAAGCAAGAAACAAGAATTCAAAAAAGTAAAGAGAGTCTTACAAACCTCTGGGACAACCTGACACACTCCAATATCTGAATTATAGTGGTGTCAGAAGGAGAAGAACAACAGCAAGAAATTGAAAACTTATTTGCACAAATAATGAAGGAAAACTTACCCAATCTGGTAAAGGAAATAGACTTCTAGGAAGTCCAGGAATCCCAGAGAGTCCCAAAGAAATTGGACCCAAAAGGAACATACCAGTGACATCATCATTAACTTACCCAAGATTAAAGACAAAGAGAAAATCCTAAAAGAATCAAGGGGAAAGGAGAGAGTTACCTACAAAGGGGTGGCCATTAGGCTATCAGCTGATTTATCAAAAGAAACATTGCAGGCAAGAAGAGGCTGGAAAGAAATATTGAAGTCATGAAAGGCAAGGACCTACATTCAAGATTACTCTATTCAGCAAAGCTTTCATTTAAAATGGAAAGCAAAGGAGTTGAGGAAGATGGTGGTGAGGTAGGAGGGTACAAATTCCACTTCTCTCTATGCACGAGAGAAAAACCTAGCTGATTTGCAGAGGAACAGAGCAAACAGCCAACAGTACCCAAGCATATATGACAATAGAAGACCAAAAATTGAAAAATCAGACAGAAGGAGAGTGCTTCAGGGCAATAAGGTCCTAGGGGTCAGCATGGGGACCAGGGCAATTTCAGCCCCAGGCCTGGTGCCCACCTGGTCTGCCATGGGGGTATTGGGAGAGAGCTGGGTCAACTGCTCCCTCCCCAGCCGAACAAGATTTAAGCAGTACCAGGAGAGACCTGGTTGCTTGAAGTTACAGAGGGGGGAACAAGGACTAAGTGGCAAACTCACAGGGGCTATGAGCACCCACAGAGTCTGCAGACACCAGTTGGAGAGAGTTCAGAGTCACATTGTAACAGGCCCTGACCCTGGTCTGGCTGGAGAATTGGGTTGTGTAAAAGGCCAGGCCATACACTGTATGGAGTGGCAGGCTTAAGGAGGAATTTCTTAAAAAGAAAAAGTGAAAAAGAGACACATTGTATGGGGAATTGTCCTGCAGAAATGGCTCCAGTCACATCCCCACCCAGCCGAGCAGTGTTTCCAAGGGGGCTGGGGGAGTCCTGTGTGCCCTCATAGCACTGGGAAGGGTGCAAGCCCAAACACGTGGGGCCTGAGGCGGCCTGGCTGAATGCACACACCCACAACCCGGGAGAGTGTGCTATGAGGAAGGCCTGGATCCCACACCAAAGGCCCTGTGGAGAGGCGACTGGCTAGCTCCAGGGAGAGTGCACAGCTAGCCCTGGGGGGAGTACATGCGAGGCTGATGATTGGGAAGGGAGAAAAGCCCCTCAGCCTGCCGCAGGCAGCAAGACCAGAAAAACTGTGTTGCCAGTCTGAAATGAGCAAGAAGGGTTTTTTTTATAAGTATTTTTTTATTTTTAAATTTTTATTATTTTTTATCTCTCAATTTCTTTTTCCTCTCTCCCCCTCTTCCTTTCTTTCCAATTTTATCTCTTCTTACTTCTTCTGCTGCTTTTTTAAAATACCTACAAGTGAGACAAAAAAAACCCTGGAAATGTGAAAAGACCAGAGTTGGACCCAAAGAGGGGGCATCCCAACAGCTGAGACAGTAAGAGAAATTTCACTTTGCTATTACAGAGAACCTGCAAGTTATTGCATATTATTATTATTTTTTTCACTAATCTCACATCTTTTATTTTAATAGTATTTTTGTATTCCTCTTCTTTCTGTTTAGTCTCCTTTGCTTGGCTATTTATATTGTATCATTTGACAGGTTTCCCCTGTTCTCTCTTTCATAGTGTATTGCTAATTTACTGTCCTTCAGTTCACTTGTGTTCCATTAACACACTACTCAAGGTCCTATACTCCCTATTCTTGTTATCCAGATCACATAGATTCTGTCATATGATTGTTGCTCCATCATTATTGTAAATAATAGCTGTTCCATACAATTGTAAATACTACACAACACCTTTCCAGATCTTAGCACACTTCACGGTCT
>PVIA01017116.1:0-16646 GCA_004024845.1 Tonatia bakeri
CCCCCTCCTGGTGACCGAGAGGGGGACTGGCTTCCTCCTCAGCCAGTCTGGACCCCCTCCTGGCCGCTCACTCCCCCTCACCCTCCACTGTGACGGAGTATCCAGACGACATTTCTCCGCAGACCCAGCCTCTGGGATGGCTGGCTGAAGTCATTTCTCTTCTCTTCCAGATGTTTCCGGGCCCTGTGGGCCCGGGCGAGGCCAAGCCAGATGCCGGTGGTGAACGTGTTTAGGGGGGAGTGACGGAATTGCAGGGAGAAACCGGTGTCCCATCCCCACACTGACCCAGACCCAGGCCACAGTTCGGTCCCCCTCAGAGGCCCCATCCAATGCCCACTCCCCCCAGCAGCCTCCCCAGGTGGCCCCAGACGAGACTGCCTCCCTGCTGCCCTGACTGCTCGGGGCGGGCCTGCTCAAGGGCCTTGCATGGCGCTGGCTCCGAGCACGTCTGGAAGATCAAGGCCTAATCTGAGTCAGCCTCCCTTCCTCCCAGGCCCCTCCAGGCCAATATGGCCACGTCAGCCCTTAGACGTCTGCCTTGGTTTTTATTTTAGTGTTTGCTGTGCGGCAGACTGAATGCTTGTGTGCCCCCGGAATTCCTCCGTCGAGATCCAAAGTCCCGCCTGGTGTGACGGTATTGGGAGTGGGGACAGGACACCGGTGGGGGTTGGGGGATTGGTCATGAGGCTGGGCCCCCACGAATGGGATCGGGGCCCCTTATAAGGGAGACCCCAGGGAGCTCCCGTGTCCCTTCCGCCAAGTGAGGACACAGCGAGAGGTCGCTGTCTGCGAACCGCGAAGAGGGCTCCTACCAGACTCCGGAGCTGCCAGGCTGAGCCGCACAGAGCACATCTCTGCTGAGTGAGAGAGGCTCCGCCCACAGCACCTTCTTACAGCAGCCTGAGCAAACGGAGAGGAGCTGGACCACCTGGCTGGGGGGCTCCTTTGGGTGGAGCATCCTCCCTCACACCCAAGAGGCTGCGGGTCTGATCCCAGTCAGGGCGCGTTTGGGAGGCGACCAACCGATGTTGCCCGCTCTTGTCGAGGTCTCTCTCCTTTTTGTCTCTAAAATCAGGGAACGAGTCCTCGGTGGTGATTAAAAAAAAAGTTTTGCTTCCTTTCCGGTGGCTTAGGCCCCCAGAAAAGGAGATCTAGAAGAACGTGAGTCTCTCAGCAGGGGTGGAAACTGAGCTGCCTTTGTAGAAGAGGGAGGGATGGTGGGCAGTCTGTGCAGGGACCAAGCCGGGGCTGGAGGGCCTGGGGCTGGTCCCTCCTCCCCCTGTAGGGCCAGTGCAGCCAGGCCCCGCCCTGGCCCTGGGAAGGGGCCACAGCCCTTCTCCTTGAGGGCTAACTCACTGTGGAGGCCCCAGTCTGAGCACCTGAGACTTGGGAAATGTTCCCCAAGTTCCACCTGCACAGCCACTGGGGGGCGCTGTACCTCACTAACGAGGAATCAGGACCCGGAGCCCAGATGGAAACAAATTAAAACCCGCTATACTTTAATGGTTTATGCTATTTTCATGGGGGCAGTAATCCTACCCAGGAGGGAACAGGGTCCATGTCAGCTCGCAGAGAGAATGGCCTGGTTCTGAGGGCTTATCAGTGAACGACAGAGCAGCGTCGATTCAGGAGCAGGAAAGAGACATGACTGCCGGTGACGGGAGGGGTCGCCAGGCCTAGTTTTAGGCGTGGGGTCCATACCGCCGCAAGCACATACTCCTGAAGTGGGAGGAAAGGGAATCTCGGAGTGGATGATGTAAACCGCCCTCCGAGCTCTGCAGCCTTCTTGATGGAGGCTCGGGCGATGGCCCCTTCTGCCGTCTACGTGGCGTGCGGTTCTCAGGAGCCATTTGTAACGCTCACGTTTGGCCTGTGAAAAGACATTTTAATTGAAAAATCATTTGCCCATAGAATCATCATCATCCACGTGCAGTCCACCGAAGGGCTGCATCATGACCAGGAAACAATCGGTAAGTGGCTTCACTCTGCCCACTAAATCACCCGACACCGTGCTGCGGACGGGATGATTAAAGCAGGCTAGCGTGGTGCGGGCCCAGCAGCCACATTATTAGGCATCTCACCTGCACAGACACTCAGGCTGCCGAGTCTATCTGTCTTGCTGACAGGATGTCTATAGGTGTCGGGCAGGACGCATTTTATTCAGTCGGTGCCATTAATTGTATTTGCCAAATGCTTGTGCGACTGAGGCTGAATGTTTTGTCGCAGGAATAGATCTGGTTTTGGGACGTAATTAACCTCGCTGATGTGACCTGTGCCCAGTTTCTCCACGCGACCCGCCCAGGTTTGCAAAACGGAAGTTGACAAAAATCAGGAGAAATGGTCGGATGAGATGAAAACACACGGCTTAAAAGCCGCTCCCGGCCCGTTGGTTCCTTTCGGTCTTCTGGGCGTCCGGAAGGGGTGCGACTCACTTGGCCCTTGCCCGCGTGAGGAGGGAAGTGCTGGTGGCTGAGGACACTGGTGCTGGGACAGCGCTGGGCTCAGAGGTCCTTCTGAAGGGACCACATGTGAGGTCGTGAATGGCTGGTGTCTTCTCACGGCCGGCGTCCCTGAGTGCCATGCCCAGGACGGGACTGTGGAGCCTCCTGGAGCAGGAGCCGGGTGCCGGGTGAAGTCCAGCCCTTTGAAGAACCAGCGGAGCACCTGGGCCAGTGGGGACCTATGGCCTCCCGGCTGGGCCCCCAGCTGAAGCTGCAGAGGCTCTGCCATAAACAGCGCCCGCCCTCCGTGGGCTCCCTGAAAGCACACCTGACACCAGAACACGGCTTGTCTTGCCCCGGGAGTCCCAGGGGTGCAAGTGCAGAGTCTCTCCTACGTGAGGCCGGCCTCCCTGCTCAGGACTTCAGGCAGGAGGGACTAAAGGGACGCCTGTGAGTGACAGAGGTCAGGATGGAGACAACTGCAGAACAAACCCAGTCTCCGGGCGCCCAGTTTATTCTCAAAGCTGGCAAAGCTCTGCCTGCACTGGGACATCAAGGATATTTAGGATGAAGGGGGGACAAGAGGGGAGGGAGCCCCTGAGGCCTGAGGGGTCCTGGCAGTGCAGCTCAGTGGCTACATGGCAGAAGCCTCGAACCGAGTGTGACCGTGGAGATCATGTCACAGCAGGGCCTCTGCTGCCCCTGCAGGTGCCTGGCCCCACTGCGCCCCATGGCACCCACGTCTCCATGCTTCTCCCCACAAACATACCTACCTCATTCTCCCAAGACCACACCAGGTGACAGAAATTGGGCCCAGCTGCGCTGCAGCCTCTGTGCTGGCAGTCCGGCCCCTGCCGCTCACTGCCCAGCTGTCCCGTTCACTCGGACACAGCGGCTGAGTGCCTGTGACACCCAGGGTACACCGGTCACCAAAACACAGGCCCTGGCCTCGCAGAGCGCGTGTTCTAAGGGGAGACGTCGAGTAATGAGGTAATTTCATAAATGACCAATGACATGGATCGTGACACTGCCAAGCAGAACAGAGGACGCCCAGGGACAGGGGCACGTCGAGGAGGACCGGCAGCGAAGGCCCCTCAGAGGAGCGGCATTTGCGAGGAGGTTTGAATGGGGAGAAGCGGCCAGCAGAGCAGGGGCAACGGGGACACTCCCCAGCTGAGGAAGGAGCAGCGTCAAGGGTCCGGAGGTGGAAACGCTCCCTCTGAGTGCCAGGCGCCAGCGTGAGGGACCTCGCCCTGTCCCGCTGCCTGGTCCTCCTGCCCGGGCCTGCCCCTGTGAGGACAGACAGACAGACTGTGGCAGCGTCCCCTCCAGCACGCAGCGACAGCCACCACGTCAGCACCCCCAACCCTGCTCCAGCGTGTCCCTGTCAGGCCGGCCCAGGCCGGAAGCCCTGCAGCGGCTGCGGCTCCGGTTAGGGGCTGGTTTAGGCAGCAGCCCGCCCCGCGCCCCGGGGAGCTGTCCACTGGCAGGGTGCTGACGAGACCCACCCGGAGGCCCAGACCACCAGACACTGTTGTTCATGGACACAGCCTCGTGTTCGAACACGGCCACAGCGCCCTGCCGAGACCCGCTGTGGGCTCGCTCTACGCAGCGCACCTTTTCCCATCAGAAGCAATGCCACCCAGAGGACCGGGGTCCGCCCCCGTCAGGCACCTCCCGGAATCAGCGCTGCCCAGCTCACACCACCGATTGAGACTTTATCCTGAAACGGAAGCTGCTGGCCAACTAACCGGGACACACCCAGAGCCGCCGAGCACTCAGGCAGACATTCAGCATGGATTTCTCACTTCCCTTCCCCATGCCCAGGTTGCAGAGGCAGGGCCAACTCCCCGGCCTGGACCCCCTGAGCCGCTGGAAGCTGCTGAAGCCTCACCGTGCTCACAGCATGTTTCCTGGGCCATGGATGGTGGAGTGAGAGGCTTGTCTCAGAGAGAGGCCAGTCGGACACTCATGGGGGGGCGGGGTCTAGAAGGGGAGGAAGTCTGGAAACCGAGAAGGGGGTGGGCAGCCCAGACCATGGAGTCTGCATTCTAGGTGCCCCTCGCACGCTGGGTGCCCTCCTCCAGGTCACATCCCACCTCTAGGTCTGTTTCCTCCTCTGCGAACCGGCAGCAGGAAGAGCGCCCAGCTGTGCCAGCCCTTCGACCCAGAGGAGGGGTGTTGGGCTGGGCAGGATGGGTGCAGGGGCTGAGAAGTGCAGCTTGGCAGTCACCCAACGGCCACGGGATGTGAAGTACAGCACAGCACAGGGGACAGAGTCGCTGACACTGTCATAACCGCACACAGTGCCAGGCGGGTGCTGGAGACACCAGGGGTCACTTCATCAAGTGTGGGGTTGTCTGACCTCCCCGCTGCACACCTGAGTCTAATGCACAGTAATACTGAATGTCAGCTGTGGCTGGAAAATAAATAAAAAGTAAAAAAAATAGAAATGCTGGTGACTTACCTGGAAAAGGATGGAGGACAGCAGAGCAGAGAAGCCTGCCCCATGTCTCAGAGGGATGGTGGCAGTGGCTGGACGGGGAGAGGACAGGCTCACGATGCACTTGGACTTGACTGCAGGGGTGTGAGGAGAGGGGGAGGAAGAAGACAAGGCCCGTCCCTGGCTTAAACAAGGATGTAGCTGGCGGTGGCACTTACCGACATGGGCACCTGGGGCCTGGGGGGGTGGGGGGAAGCCCCAGGCGTCACTGAGCACACGCTGAGCTTCCAACGCCTCCAGGTGGAAACGGCGAGCAGGCACGCATGTGGGTTCCTGGCCCAGACGCAGCATCCGGCCTGACCACGGGGGCATCGGTGTGACCGGAAGCTGTTGACCGTCGTGAGAACGGATGAAACCAACCAGCAAAACAAGTGAAAAGCAAGAAGGCAGAGAAGCAGAGAGACGCGGGAGTCCTCCCAGAGGAGTCCACCATCTGGAAGCTCACCTCAGCACACGAGGGCACCTGCGACTTGTCCCTTCCGCCCACACTGGCAGGAAGCAGCTACACCATCTTCGGCATGATGCAGAGACATTAGGAACAAGACGAGAGGAAGTCTCTGCTTGCCACCCAAGAGATCCTCATTTTTGAGACACCCCACTGGCCAGAGCATTGAGTGGTCATCTCCGGCTAAATGGGTCCCCCATGGGGGGGGGTGTGGTCGGTTCGAGAAGCCTGGGGGTTTCATGCACGGAGCAGCCTGTGCCCTGCCCCACCAGTGTCCCTTCCCAACAGGCACCAGCCTGCCTCAGACACGCACCATCTGGTGTCCCGAGGGCTCCCGTGGGGACGGCATCTGCTCCTGGTCACAGCGCCATCAGACCAATTACGACAACGGTGAGACATGAACCTTCGGAAGAAGTCAGGCCTCTCAGGCTCGGCCTTCTTTGCCACAGAGAGTGTGCGCTGTGTACTGGGTCATTTCTCCAAGGTCCTGACTCCAGTCCAGTCTGGAAGTCACCCAGCAACTTCCCAAAGGCCACCACACACAAAGCCAGGGCAGGTCCTGTGAGTCAGTGGGAAGGACAAGAAGCGGGCAGGGGTTTCTAATGTTCCTCTCCCAACAACACTGGTGGCCTGCCGGAGAACTCACTAGACAGACTCAAGAAACTCACAGCGATGAGAGGCAAATGGAAGATTCGGCCACCCGCGGGCCAGAAATTCAAGATCTAGAAAGTCGTTTCATGCCCGGTAACCATGACAGGTAGGAACCACCGACTTTCGAACAGGGGTAGCCTCACCTGCAGAGAGCGGCTCTCCAATGTGGCAGACTCTGGTCAGCAGAGTTCCGCCTTGTAGTGGCTGAAAGAGAAAATAAATACACAGGTGACAGCAGTACTGTGGAGAACAGGGGGACGGCACGGCTACTCTCTCAAGGGGAGAGAGAACCTGAGGGCCTCGGTCACTCTCTCAAGAGGAGAGCGCCCTGATGCTTGCCTAGACAGGCTTTTATTGTTTTTCTTGGGGCTTACATCAGAGGAATATTTATAATCTATTACCTAGAATATTGTTGTCTACATTTTAAGTACAATCAAGGAAATGAAACTTACATACAGAGGGGAGTGGTGGCAAGCTGCTTAGCTCTGTCCTCAGGAGAATTCACACAGGCTTTGGAAACTGCCCTGAAGACAACACACATTTGTTGTTTTAGACCAGGGTGATGGAGTTTTAGCAAGAGCAAGCCATAACGGTCAGTATGCATTTTCTAGGCCTGATTCTGACGGGAAAATCTGGTTGGAAGGTCTGGCTCCTGCCCACCACTTCGCTTCTGTAGGTTTCCCATACAGAGCGGAGTCCCATTTGCCAGACTGAAACAAACTGGTCCCCTACAATTTCCCCTTCCTTTTTCTTTTTGTTAAGGCTGTTGTGGTGACACATGTCACAAGACTTGCTACTTGCTGGTCTCTTTTGTGACCCTGGGCACATAATTTGTCAATGCATAGTAATATACAAAGCAATACTAAAATCAGTGAACAACCAGTGGCTCCAATGAACCACAGTCTTCGGTTGAGTCCATCAAACCAGTGTTTTGGGTTTAACGAGCTGAGATTACCATTAAGGGTTTGAAGAATCTCCTGCTTAGTCAAGCGTTGAATGTCCTGCAACTGTTGGTGTAATCCCAGCTGCAATTTATTAATTTGTCCCTTTAAATTAGTAGGAAAAAGCTCCTCTTAGGTGATGTTGAATATCACTCCAGGAGTATTGGCTGGAGTTCCATTGTAGTGGGGTGGCACACAGTTTGGAGAAACCAAGATCCAAGTCAGCTGCTGACGGGTCACTAGCGTGTCCTGGCGTCCACCGATCCAGTTGAGGCATGTCTGTGTGCGACGCCGTGGGTGTCTGTGTTCCTTCTGGTTGTTCAGGGTCAGCTGGGTCAGCTGGGCCACCTGGTCTGTCAGCTGGTCAGCTTTCATCTCCAGGAAGTGGAGCCTGATGTCTGTTTTGTGCATGATGAGGCTTCACCCTTTTAGCTGGAAGCCAGGCAGGCCCTGTAGGGAGGGAAACACACACAAACCCTCTTCCCCAAGTTAAGAGGTCTACAAGGCCCTGCCAAGTACCATCTCCCAGCGGATCTCTATAAAAAACCTGAGGATAAGATGGCTTTGGTTCTTTCTTCTGAAAATGTTTCCCAACTGGGGTATAGACTGATTCATCACAGTTTAGAAAATTATAGGTAAACATAGCTAGCATAATCAAATTTTGGGGGGTAGACACTCTTGACTCCCCCTTTTTTGCTTTTTAAGATTTTTAAAGGTATGATGTGCCCGTTCAACAACTGCCTGACCAGTTGGACTATAAGGTATTCCCGTTCTATGTCGGATATTCCAACGCTGAAGGCAGGCTTGAGTAGAACAGGCAAGATATCCTGGGCCATTATCAGTTTTAATTTGCTGAGGCCATCCTAAATGACTAAAGGCCTCAAGCCAGTGGGCTTGTATATTTTTAGCAGACTCTCCCGTTAAAGCAGATGCATGTCAGGCACCAGAGGAAGTATCGGCAGAAATACGAATTGTCCAAAGGGAGAGTAAGGAGTGACATCTGTTTGCCAAATCCTCTGAGAACTTAGTCCTCGAGGGTTAACTCCAGTGCATGGAGGTGCTTTAGTAAGGGCTTGGCCATCAGGGCATTCTTTAATAATTTTCTTAGCTCGGGAATGATACAGAAACAGTCTTTTAACTTTCTCTATTACTTTTTCTGTTTACCTTTGGGGGTCTGACTTTGGCCCTTCTGGAAGGGCTCTTTTTGACTTTTAGCCCTTACCCCTTAGCTTTCTAGTTTGCAACAGGTAGGGAGCAGTTTTTCAAAAAAAGTAGATGCTTAATTTTCCTTCTTCTTATTTTTTCTTTTTCTACTTCTACTCCCTTTCTTTAGTTCCTCACTCTCAATTCCTTCCTTCCCACGCTGCACAGGAACGGGGCACATGTCCTTTTCCTTATCCCTCCTTACCCTTCTCCTTCACAGTCCTTCACCTTCTTCATTCTTCTTTCTCCGTCTTTGTTTCACTTTCTTAATCCTTTGTTCTCTTCCCTAATACAACCCTCCTTCAACTTACAGACCCTCTTCGACTTACACAACCTTCCTCAACTTTTCTAGCCCATTTTAGTTTGCCCTTTTAACTCATTCAGACATAATCAACTTCAGAATAACCCATATTCAATCCTATTTTTTTTAAGATGAAATGCCATAATTTATACTTTTCACTACCAAAACTACCTATTTTTCCCAATTTAATTAAAATTCTCAACTTTTAGTGACAACTATAAGTAATTAGCATGCTTTAGATGGACAAATTTATGAAGACATTTCATAACTTTCAGAAACAGTTTTTTCTCTCACTGGCAAATACATTTATATTTATTGTTCTTGGTGATTACTGCATTGCTTGAGTGTGCTCAAAAGTGACCTGTCTCATTATCTAGTGCCTTTGAAAATTTTAGGGAGACTGGAGAAGAGGCAGGGGAGATACTAAGCTTGGCACAGCTTGTCTCCAGGTCCAAAGCAGAGTCTGGGCCTCCAGGTGGAGGATTCAGAGTGTTTCAAAGACACACTTTCTCATCAGTTCTCTTCCTGAGCTTTTTACTACCTGAGAGAAATGAGGTCTTTCTTCTTCTTAAAACAAAGGATTTAAATTCTTTCTGAGTAGAATCCTTACAGTGTAACATTAGAGATCTCGTTCTATTTACCAGAGGTTTAGCAAAAACATCTTGAGACTGAGATTGAGCCGTTCCTTTCAAAAGAGAAACAAAAACAAAACCCGAAGCAAAGATGAAATTCAGACAAACCAGCATTTTCTAATTAAACCCTCTAACAAGGTGGTGAATGAGTCACTGCCTTCATCCCACACCACTCAGTGCTGTCTCAGCTTCTGCCCAAGTTTTTCTGGATAACTCAGTCTAAAGATTCCTCATTAGGGAGACCTCCAGCAGCTCTAAAAAATGGCCAAATTAGCATAAAATATTGCTGTTGTTCTTTAGAAAGCCCATTCTTGTTGTTAAAAAGTTTCTCTTTTGATTTCTGCCATCTCAGACTCCGCAGCCTATACTAACCCTAGCTAGTTAGCTATTGGGGAGCACAGTGTGGTGGGTCAAAAATGTACTGTTGGTGAGAGACAGTCGAGGAGGGCTGCCTGGTGTCCAGGGCACCCTAACCCCGCTTGTGGGTTCCAGGCTTCTCCCACGCGTCTAAGACTGCGAGAAGGGCTCCAAGAGCCAGGTGACCGACTTTTACATCGCACTTCCTGATAGCCCAGAGTTAAATTACTGTGATTGGAATTCCCTGTGAGTCCCCTGCACGTCTTGGGGATTGACCCCAGACACCTCTGCGAGGCCCCTACTCACGTAGGAACACTTGAGATCTCAAGGTGGAGGGAGCAATGCCTCTTGTCTTCGGTGCTTCAGCGAGAAGCTGAGGCACTCATAAGCAATCCTGTAACTAACACTGAGTTCTCAAAGCAATCTTCGGAGTCCGGTTGAAACTGAAACACTCATTTACTACCTGCTTTTCTGCTTACAGGCCGGCAGAGGGAAAAGGCAGAATAAAAAGGGCTGCAAAACGAAGCTTTTTAAAGAAAGAGTGAGCAGAGGCGCTTGTAAAAAAAAAAAGCTCATTGAAAGCAAAATTAATTGCTCTCTCCCAAGCTTAAACCTGACTGGGGGTTGTGCCTCGGGGAAGGGCTTGTGAGTGTTTTTCACAGTGTGCCTCTCGTGGCGTGGGCATTTGCTTGCAGTTGGCAGGAAACCTAGTATTCTGCCCTGGCCCACGTCCAACTCATCCTGCCATGGGTTGCTTTATTGCGGAGAGCACCCTTGTGGCTCTTCAATGCTCGACCCATGCCTATGGGGTGCGGCAATTGCCAGAGAGAGCAAGGCTTCTGCTTACTAAAGAGTGTGGTCGCAAGAGAAGACAACCTTGGAAAATTTCCCTTTTTCCCTGAAAATACACCACACCCTACGACCTCACTGAAAAGCACTCAGGGTCGTCGGCCCTTACCTGGGCTGTTGCACACATTCTACCCACGTTGGCGTGTTGGCCACAACGATGGCTGATAGTCTCTGTGTCTCTGTTCCTGGGCAGCAGATGTGGCGGACTCCGGCCAGCAGAGTTCCGCCTTGTAGTGGCTGAAAGAGAAAATAAATGCACAGGTGACAGCAGTACTGTGGAGAAAAAGGGAGTGGCATGGCTACTCTCTCAAGGGGAGAGAGAGCCTGAGGGCCTCGGCCACTCTCTCAAGAGGAGAGCACACTGACACTTGCCTAGACAAGCTTTTATTGTTTTTCTTGGGGCTTACATCAGAGGAAGATTTATAATCTATTACCTAGAATATTGTTGTCTACATTTTAGGTACAATCAAGGAAATGAAAATAACATGCAGAGGGGAATGGCGGTGAGCTGCTTAGCTCTGTCCTTGGGAGAATTCACACAGGCTTTGGAAACTGCCCTGAAGACAACACACATTTGTTGTTTTAGACCAGGGTGATGGAGTTTTAGCAAGAGCAAGCCATAACAGTCAGTATGCATTTTCTAGGCCTGATTCCCATGGGAAAACCCGGTTGGAAGGTCTGGCCCCTGCCCACCACTTCGCTTCTGTAGGTTTCCCATACAGAGCCGAGTCCCATTTGCCAGACTGAAACAAACTGGTCCCCTACACTCCAAGGGCCCAGTCAGAGAAACCGCCTTCCAGAACGCAGAGGGCAGTTACAGAAGAGGGCATATCTCTCGTACTTACACACTTGAGGTGGATGAGACCCCCCAAGCACCCAGGAGGCCCCCTCGCATGAAGTCCAGACTGGAGCGGAGAGGGCAGCCCTCCCACCGGCTCAGCCAGTCCCACCCATGCACCACGTGGCCCCCGCCTGTGGGGGGTGCCTGCTCACAGACAGAGGAGCGCTTCCCACTAACTGTTCTCCATGTTAAGAGATGAGGAATCAATTCAGGTCGGAATTATCTGAATTCACACACTTCGGCATAAAATTAATTAGTCTGTGGAGTCAGGCCGCAGAGAGACACGCCGAGCAGACAGGCCCCCCTGATTGTGTGTTTGCATCTCCCACCCCCGCCCCCTCACCCTCCCAGGGAGACGCCGGGGGCGGGCTTTCCCGAGCGGGGGTGGGGACGCACCCACCATTCTGTCTGCAGCGTCCCTGATAAACTGACAGCGGCCCCAGAGCTCTGCAAACACATTTTATTCTCATTAAAGGGCTAATCCAAAAGCAGCGAACCAAGACCTGTGCGGAATGGCTGCACGGGATAAAAGTGCGGGGCCCCAGAGCGCGGCTGAAACAAATCCATAGTAATTATGCGGGGAAGGCGCCTGCCGGAGAAGCTGACTTCTGTGCGGCTGGCTGACACGGTTGTTGCAGCCACGACGGACAGGACAGACGGGCTGCCAGCCAGGGGCCCGCTCCCCAGCTCAGCGACGTGAGCGAGGGAGGTGTTTTCGGGCAAATGGGATGGCTCGTTGCAAACTGCCCTGACACAGAGGGGACTCGGAATCCTGGAGAATCCATCCCGTCTTGTCCCCTCCCGTGTGCCAGCTGCCGCCGGGCCAGAGTGAGCCCCGCTCCGTGTCCGGACTGTGGGCGGGCCAGGTGTGGGGAGGTGGTCCTGGAAGAACTGTAACTTGTGCAGCACTCTGTCACTTCAGAGCAGGTTCTCTGCCATCACTCCGTCTGTCGGAGTGCACCCCGTGCCCTGAGGATGCAGGACAGCGACGGTCATCTCGTTTCACAGGCGAGGAAATGGAGCTGTGACCGCCGGTGGCAGGCCAGGGTGGTGGCTGGGAAGTGGGTGAACTCCAGAGCCCGCCGTCCTGGGTTCAGAGCATTTCTCATCCACCCACGGTGCCTCTGGGACACCTGCCAAAGTCCTGGTGCCTCCAGCAGCGGCCAGCGAAACCCTGGCAGCTCCCAGACGAGTGTTCCTCCGTTCCAGACAGTGTCACCAACGAACCAACGCCAGCCAACCGCCTGGAGGGACCCATCTGCTCATGTGGCCGGGTGGGAGCAAGCAGTGGCCCCGGGTTCCCTACCCACCTAGCCTATGTGACCCCCACCCCGTTTGCTTCCTTCGTCCCCGCTCTCCCCGTGGTGCTTTAGAGATTCCAACCACTGACGCACTCAGCAGGTCGAGTGTGTGTGTGTCCCCTGTGAGAGCACCTGGCACCTCCACTTCATTTACAGCCCATTTTCTCCCCTGAAAGACTTGGGCGGGGCCGGAGGTGCGATCCGGTTAAGTGCTCTGCAGAGCAGACTCGCCTTCTTGGAGATGACAGAGAGACACAGTGTCGCGCAGATCTCGGCCAAGGGCCCTTGCCCCTGGAGTGACAGCCGGGCTCGGGGTCACGAGGCAGCACTGCGTGACAGGCCGTGACCTGGACATAACTGTGCTTTATGAGTTTTTAAAGGCTCTCCTTCCGTGGAGTCCACCATTAACGGCTTTCTGAAGGTGCTCGGCCCTGGCCCAGGGGGAGACTCACCAGTTTCTGTCAAGCACAGAATGGACTGCCACAGCCCTCAGGCCACTTGGCTGCAAAGAATGACAGAGTGGCCACCGGCTCAGGCTCTGGGTGGCCCTCCTCCACCGTGGACACCAGTCCAGTTTGATAAACTCCACAGACTGAGGTTGTCCACCTGCAAGACAGGAAAAAGTGAAAGTGCTTCCTTGTTCGTGGCGGACGACCCAGCTGCGAGGCTGCAGGAAGGTCCCCTGGGCCGTGGCCCCAGTGGCCCAGGGGAGATGTGACGGTGGCGTGAGCACTGCTGGCAGTCAGAAAGAGAAGAGATGGGACTGGAAACATCCCCCATCGATGCGACCAGCAACCCTGGCAGCACTGGGGGAGGCAACGGCCAAAGTGGAAAATAAGCCACCGGACCGAGCCAGGGTCGGCGGATGCCACAGGCGTTGTGGCTGAGGCAGGGGGCGTAGGAGCTGGGCCACACGCTCCTGCGATGCCCTACAGAGGAACCCCTTTCTCATCACGAGGGAGGGGCGGGGCCCTGAGGGGTAGGGACACATGATGTTCATATTGTAGAACTTTCTGCATGGAGCTCCCACCACATGGGGGCAAGGAGGATGCTGAGGGAAAGCAGGGGTGAGGGGTGCAGACGCCCATGGGCAGGTGAGGGGTGACTTGTCCTTTTCCAGTGAGAGGAGAAGGCCCGGTGGGCCACCCGGGTTCCCACAGTGGCACTGAGCAGGAGGCTGGTCTCTGCTTCCTCTCCACGCCCACCCCACAACCTGCCACCGTGGACTCCTCCCCACAACCATCCCAGCGACTCTGGGTGCTCCGAGCATCGAGGACACACACCGGAAAGGGTCACACGCAGAAGCTGTGTGTGTGGTGGGGGGGGAGTGCGGGTGACCACACTAATTTCAAGTTTCAAGTCCTCATTGCATTTTCTTTCAGAAACTGAGTTTTTCTTTAAAAATTCCATGAATTAAACGCTGGGCTCATACCCCCAGCAGCCTAACTGTCACAACCACACCATCTGTTGAAAGAGCAGAATTAAATGTTGGGTGCTGGGGCAGGGCCAGCCCCACCCTCCGCTGGCGGCCAGGCCGGCTCAGGGCAGCTCCCTGTCCGCCAGGTGCCCAGTCCTTGATCAGAGCAAAAACATGGAAAGCCACAGAAAATTGGGTGCTTTTATGTTAATGAACCCGAGCCCTGCCAGATCACAGTTTAGGAAAATGATCCGCTTTTCCTGTTCTTTCATTTTCACTCGATCAGTGATTTAATCACGAGCAAAGTGACTGGAGTTCCAGCAGCACAGGGCGCGGAGAGCCCTGAAGGGGGTAAACACCATTACGCGTCATAACCGAGCGCCTTGCAGCCGCTGGTTCAAAGCACCGCGATGCTCCCAAAGAGGCGTAAGCCACGCAGAAACCTGTCATTGCTGCGTCTGTCTCCGCATCCACGCAGAACACCAAACACCGCTTGCTAGGGCTGCCTGCCTCCTGGTGTGGGGCGGAGGCACGCGCTACTACACCGTCCTCGCTGGGGGGCCCCAGGGAGGGGCAGCAGTTCATCCCCAGAGACCACAAACCCCTGACGGCCCATTCCCATGTGCCCCCCCCACCCCAGCCCAGCCCCTTTTCTCACCACACCCAGAACTGGCGGGGGACAGCACTGAAGGCAGTTCTCACCTTCTCACCTGTGACCCCCCCAAAATGTGCTGATATTTAATATTATAATAACTCTGTGGTATCGGGTGGGCACTAGACTTATGAGGGTGGCAACCCCTCTGTAAGATACACATCCCATCACTACGTCGTACACATGAAACTAATATAGTATGTCAACTATAAATGAAAAACAGAAATTTTTAAAATACGATTTCAACAGAGTCAACATAAAAATGTGCCAAAGGCCAGGAGAGACCTTCGGACATGTGGTCCCGAGGAAGACAAACGCAGAGTGCATCCTTTTCTCTGAGAAGCAAGGACGTAAATAAAACAACCCAGGAGATATGGTTCCGTATTCCAAACAACACCAAAGGGCTAAACGCTCGCCAGGGTCCCTCCACCCAGCGCCGGCAGAGTACCCGGGTAACCACCACCACTTGAGGGGGGGGGCACCTGGCATCTCAGTAACCACAGCAACCGCATACCTCGCACCCCAACTTCCCCGAGTGGTGATCTGAATGAAACGGAAGGAATCATCACGGGGTTCACTTTCACTTCTAGGAACACACAGGACAATGTCACGCGGAGATGTTTTCCAGGAGACCCACCTCCCGGGGCAGATGCTCTTGGGAAGCAGTCAGACCACGGCATCACCTGGCGCCCGACCGTCCGCATCACGTAAGCGTGGGCGTGCGCTGAACATCCCAGGAAACCAACGGAGGCCTCCAAGTCCATTCCTGTCCTTGGGGTACAAAATCAACCCTTTTGGCATAAAAAAAAAATCCTGAATTATCCACTTGGCACATTCAAAGTATTAGTTTTCCTTAGGAAAAATAATTCCCAGCGCTCTTACCACCATGATGAAGGAGCGTGTTGTCCCGGCTGGAATGGATCCCACAGAAGTTGGGTGTCTCTGGCTGCGCGGATGGCTGAGCTGGCACTGCTTCCGCGGAGGGGGGCGGGGGGTGGGGAGTGGAGGGACACGGAGGTTCCTGAGGCTGCTCGCTGCTTGCAGAGCCTGGGAATAAATGATTTCACTTCTGTATTTGCTTTGCCAAGGAAAGATAATGCCGCATGTCCCAGTGCCATTAGTCACTGCCGCGCGGTCCCCTGCGGGGATGATATGTAGACGAGGCAAGGACCTCGTGTTTCCAATTAATCAGGCCCAGGACGATGCACACAAGCAATGAAAGGGAATTTTAATATTTGGAAATTGCATGAACAGAGTAGCCGGGTCTGATGAAGATGCAGACTCTGTGTTCGATCGGCGCGGCAGACCTCGTTCACTGAGTCACCTTGTTAGTTCTTGTTGTGTTTCTCCAGGCCCCCAGGAAGCCCCTGAGGCAAAGGCACCCAGGGGCCAATGCCCAGGCAGGGGGTGTGAGAGGGCTGTCCTCCCGAGCCCTTCCATGAGGCCCAAAAGCAGACCCAGTCCAAGAACATGAGCACTTGGCAGGTGGGCCTGGCTGGTGGCCACGTCCTCTTTCCTCCCGGGTTTGTGCCTAGCCTTGAATTTGTCTCCGTGCCCTAGACCGCATCCCTGTGTCTGGGTACCAAGCATGGCTCTCTATTCCCAAATGCAGCACCAAGAATCTGCAGTCGGTTTCAAGGAGCAAACCTTCTAGCTGTAAGCCTGACACAGGTCTGTTTGCAATCTGTTGGTGCTTGACGCAGGCCGGCATGCAGAGGCCATGCACCCCCATTGTCCTTTTGGAGGGATAACGTAGTCCCGCTCGAGCCCTGGGGACCGTGGCTGCTGGCGTGCCACAGCCTGTGGCTCCTGCTGAGAGGCGAATGAATACACAATATGCAAGTCCTGAGCACAGCCAGGTTGGACACGCTGTGGCCAATGAGCTTTATTAATAACTCGTAACACGAGAGCCCGGGTCCTGGTTTTTGGGGAATATTGTCATTGTAAACAACGTGGCATCGGTGAAGGACCCCAGGTCCTTCAACGCAAAAGCAACGACAGACCCGAGAGTCACCCTGGGGCTCAGTTACCACCCAGGATGTAAAACACACATGGGGTGTGACAACTCATGCCTGTCTGGTGGCCCTGGTCCCTGTGTGCTGTCACCGAAGC
>PVIA01017118.1:0-16654 GCA_004024845.1 Tonatia bakeri
GAAAGGAAAGGAAAGGAAAGGAAAGGAAAGGAAAGGAAATTATATAATAATTTCCAGACAGTGTTTTTTTTTTTTGTGGAAGTTGAAAGGCTGTTTGTCACAAATTATGGGATCACAGAACATTGAGGCTGAGCTGGGCAGAGGGAGAGTAGCTAGGCACCAGGACCTACCAGGCCTTGATGTTCAGACAATGGGTTAGAATAGAAATAGAACTGTTTAAAAGGACAGAATTTGGGGCACCAGGTGCTTGCTATACAAGGCCCAGGAACTAAAGATACATTTTTAGGAAATCTGAACCAAATTCCCATCACAGTTTGACACAAGTACCAGAGGCTGAGTTATTCCAGCCAAAGTGATAAAACCTCTCTGTGGTCTCGAAAAGTAAATAAAATGTGAGCAAGATTTATAAGCAGGGTCCTTCTTATATGGTTGATATGGTAGCTCTGAAATCACACAAAGTTCAACTTACAAGGGACCTTGGAAATCAGTTGTCCTGTCCCATTTTATAGGCATGAATCTGAGGGTCAGAGTGGTAACAAGATGTGCCCAGGCTGTTACTATTGTGTCACAGAGAAGGTACTAAAATGTGGGTACTGATTCCAGGCTAACTGCCCTTCCATAACACCAAATGCTGTTTAATATTCTTGTTTTTGCCGTAAACCTTCTGGGTAGGGAGACATTTGTGGGTCTGGAAATACCTTACTCTAGCATGTCTTTCCTGTTCCCTCCATCCTCGTACAGATTTCCATGTTTGTCTGGTACAGATGATTATCTTGGTGATTTTCTGGACTTCTCTCTTGATGCATATGTATACACATGTACACAAATACATGTGTGGTTATCTGAAGGACAGTTTCTAGGGTAATTTTTAAATTTTTTTATTCATTTATTTTTAGAGAGGGGAAGGAAGGGAGACAGAGAGGGGGAGAAACATCAATGTGTGGTTGCCTTTCATACACCCCCTACTGGGGACCTGGCCCACAACCCAGGCATGTGCCCTGACTGGGAATTGAACCGGTGACCCCTTGCTTCTCAGGCCAACACTCAATCCACTGAACCACACCATCCAGGTGCTCCAGGGTAATTAAAAAAATAAAACTATATCCTATGATCCCCAGGTAAGATTCAGGAATTAAATTTATGATATTCCCTTGGCACCATAGAAAAGGCTTCCTGAGTCATACATGTCATAGTGCATAGGCCTAGGGAGACAGAGGGAATGAACTGAATGTGACAGCAAGTCAATGAAGTTTTGGGGTCTCTTACCAAGCTCTTGTAGACAGACAGATCATTGTATTTCCACCAGCAGGCCAAGAGTTCAGGTCCTTACATAGATAAGTTCAGGACAATCCTGATTTCAAACATTGTTTTTTGTTTTTTCAGCCCAAGTATTATTTTCCATGTCAGACTCTGTGAATAGATAGATTTTCAATTAGGAAAATGTGGTTTCTCAAACAATAAGCTAAGTGAGAGATAATAATAGTCTGACTTAACAGCAGTAGCAGTGGGAGTAGATTAGGGAACACCATTATGAAAGACAGAGGTATACTCACATACAGTGCAATCTTTGTACACGAATAGTGGTATGTGTGGGAGATGGCATTCAATTTATATTAGCATCTCCTTCAGATAACATGAGTCTTTGGATTTCCCTTGTTCCCAGAGTTCCATCTAATAGTCATATGAGTTTCCATCTTAGTCTCAGTATAGGTCTCAGTAATAGGACCAGTCTTTTGTCCTAACACCACACACACACACACACACACACACACACACACACACACACACCTCACTCCTTCCATAATTTTCCAGCCTGACATTTACCTTGGTTCTAGCAGGATGCTCAAAACAATCCTACTATTCTAACTCATCATAAGTGCTCACCCAGACATAACCCATCTCTTTAATGACAGTGGTAGTTGGACCCCTCCTCCGTTTTACAGTACTGCCTCTTTCTCAAGGAGACTGGGTGTTTCCATGTGCTTTACATGCTTTCTGCCTCTGTCTATCTCCAGCTTTGTCTCAGATCTTTTGCTCAACTCTATTTATTCATTCAACATCCATTTCACCTCAAACCACTTGATCAAATATTTACTAACCGTAAGTGCACAGTGAAAATGGGTTTTCTTTGTTTTACAGTGGCTTGAGAATTGGAGACTCTAAGATTAAGATTAGGGGTCATTTGAAAACTGGCAGATATCATTGTGGAGACATCTTCAAATAAAATGGTGGCTGGAATAAGCTGCAGCTATATGTGGAATAATAGTGGTAGATCAGAAAGAAAGCAGCATTAGCAGGTATTCTTCAAAAAGAAGCTGGACAAGAACACTATTACTTAGCTCTTTTCATTTTGAAAAAATAGTACTTAAGTACTTTATATGCACAAGAGGTTGCTTCCCATGCTTCTTTCCAAATGGTATCACAAATTTCCAGGTGTTTTCTCACCTATTGTTGCGTTGGATCTTCTCAACCACACTTAAATGTCAGTTTGATAAAATTTAGCCTGAAAGTCTCTCACTGATATTTACAGATTAGAGCTTCAATCAGGACCAAAAGTAGATTTACTAATTAGCTGAAGTATACAGCAACAAAGGAGCCTGTGTGGATATGTGTGTGAAGGTACATGTAGGACTATGGTGACAGCCTTCTGCCTCTACATGTGACTGTGTATGGGGTCAGCTACAGTGGATGGCCTGGGAAGTTTGATGAAGTTGACTCCAGTAACTTGAGGTTTTTCCAGATTTAGATCCTCCTTCTTGCCAGGTTCAGAACACCCTTCAGCCACTCACAATCCAAAGTGAGAAAGAAGATAGTCCTCACAACTGGAAAGGAAGGTGGGATAGCTGGGATGCCTCCAATGGCCTAGAACTCCAGGCCAAACTAGTGGGGTCTCTCCAGCCCACTGTCCCATAGGTTATCCCATTCACCCTATTACCCCTCAAGAATTTGAGAAAGAAGTAGAAAACCACTTGAAGTAGTGGAATAAGCCCTGTGCAAGGAGTGATCAGGGCACATATCAAAAGCCCACATTTTGCTAACCACTCTAAGTACATTCTCACACTTTTATTTGGATTCTAACCCCTAAAAGAGGGTATTTTGTTTCATTTTATTCTATTTAATTTTGTACTTAAGTAAAATGCATATATAGTAAAGTGCATTAATTTCAAGTACATGTTTGCTGAGTTTTGGCAAAATATATATATATTTTGTGTGTGTATATATTTTGTGTATATGTATACATATACATATATATACACCTGGGTAATCAATACCCAGGTCAAGATATAGAGCATTTCCAACATCCCCAGAGGCTCCCTTGGTATACCTTTCAGTCAGTACCTTCCTAGAGGCAACCCTTATTCTGAGTTAAAGTACCATAGATTAGTTTTGCCTTTTTCATCTAACTTATGAATATATAATACCTAAAGTTTATATAAATGTAATCATACAATATATGCACAATTTTGTGTCTGGTTTCTCTCACTAAGCATGTGTTTAAAATAGTTTCATATTATTCCATTTTATTAACCATCTATTGCTCTGTAACAATATTACCATAAAATCAACAGATTAAAATAAAACACATTTATCATCTCATAATTTATGTGTGCCAGGAGTCTATGCATTCCTTCTCTGGGTCTTCTGCATCAAGGATTAATAAAGCTGAAATCAAGATGTTGACCAGTACTGGCAGTCTCAATTGGGCTTGACTGGAAAAATATTTACTTCCAAGCTCACATGGCTATTGGCAGCATTAGGTTACTTTCAGTCTGCTGGACCAAGGGCCTTAGTTTATTACTGGCTATTGAAAACATTACCAATGAAGCTATAAGCATCTGCTTCTATTGAATACATCTCTAGGAGTAGAAACTCTTGTTTATAGGGCACACATAATTTTATCTTTAGTCAATACTCATATATGATCATTCTCAATCCTCAGTAGGGAGGTAGCTAGCACCATTGTTATTTTATAGTTAAGGAATCAGAAGCTTAGAGAGGGAAGGTGACTTGACCAAGGCCCCAAGATACTAGGAATCATCTAAGTCAAGATTCAAATTCAGGCCTTGCTGACTCCAAGACCTTTCATACCACAGCAGCATTTCACAAACTTCAACCATTCATATACTACCTTCATGATTTCTGCCAGATGCTAAGCAATAACAATCTATGAAGCCGTTATTTTGATCAGTCACTATTTTTTCCTAACACACACACACACACACACACACACACACACACACACTGACAAAACTGTTAAAATTAAAAACAGTCATCCATGCACCACCTAAAATTATCAGCATACCACAGATCAGTGGTGTTTGTTCAATTTGAGAAATACTTGTCTGGCTGTATATCGCAGCTGGGAATTGTATCTTCTTATCTGGCACTATCACCAATTATTTGTGTCCTTAGACATGTTCCTTTCCCTTTCTGGGCTCCAGTTTCCCTATATTTACAATGATATACTTGGAGTGAATCATTTAGGGACTCTTGCAGGTCTTCCTTGTGTTTTAGGTTAGAGATAGCAATAGACAGAAACCGATGACACATTGGTATACATCAGTAGCAGGATAAGGATGTTAAAGACTATCAGTTTTTCTCTCTCATGAAGTGGCAGAGTCCCTGCTTTCTGTCATCCACATCTACTCTTTTGACTTGGAGCATGCATATGCATATATATTTCTCTGCTGAAGTAGATGGGGGATTATACATATATTTGGGTCAGAATGGGCATTTCTATTACATGGCACTACCTCCCACCGTCAACTGCACCCCACAATTCCTTCAGCACATGATTTCAGCCTTCCAGCTATTTTGTTGTTATTTCTCTTTTCAGCAAAACCTCCTTGTGAATGCAGCAGTTTAGGGAGGGAGGCAAACATGGCCATGAAGTAAGACCTCCTTCTCAATGTGGAATCGGTTGTATGAAATTGTTAATATACTTTTTAAAATATTACAGAGGGTAATAATTTTCAGTTCCATATTCAATTAATTTCAACTAGTTGTTGTTATGATTATCTCCCTCCCCATGCCAATAAGAACTCTCAGTCTCAGAACTGAGACAGTGATAGAGCAGGTAGAAGTTACACTCATGCCCTGCCAGGACCAAACTGGAATTACAACTAAATTATGGAACAATCATCCTGAATAACCAACTGAAGACTATCCTAACAGAAGTCTCATAACCAAGGATTTACAGAAGAAACCACATTGAGACTGGAAGGAATGGCAGAGATGTAAAAAGTGCTGGTCCTGCTCCCACAGGTGGTGGCTGAGATTTCAAGGGATGTATCAGCTGCAGGGTTTTCAACCACAAGTCAGGCTCCCTAGCCCAGAGCACCAGAACTGGGAAGAGAACCCATATAACATTTGTCAGTGAAAGTCAGCAATGATTCTATCCACCAAGGAGAGACAGCAGCCTGCTAGAGACATAGGCAGCCTCTTAAAGGGCCAATGCACAAAATTTCATTCACAACCACTCACCCTGGGCCCTAGTGGAGGGAGGGCAGAGCATAATAGAATTGCACAAAGAGAACCTGGGGTTTGTGGTTCTGGGAAGAGAGTTGAAGGGACAGCCACCAGGATCCCTGTGCTGAGCCCCTCTCCTATACCCCTGATGCCATCTTTCTTGGGTGGAGCACTACCCTCTTTATGGCATCAGCCTGATAAAAACCTATAGCCCCACATTCTGGGCTTCCTCTTGCCCCACCCTGCAGAGTTGGAACCCTGCTGAGGAGTCAGCTGTCTTAACCAGGGTGTAGAGGTCTGGGCAGACTCAGGGGGTGTCAGTGATTGAGTTGTGTGGGTTTGGGGAGGGGGCCATATTCCTCATTTTCCCATGAAACTGACTGGGGCTTCCGCCTCAAAGAGATCTAGGCCTACTCTCTGGGATCTGACAGCCCCACCTGACCCACTCCTAGGGGCTCTTCCTTGCAGAGGTAAAGTCTGGGACAGACTGAGTTGTGTGGCTCTAGGGAAGGGACCACACCCCCACCACTCCTGAAGCTTGACGAGCACCTCTCTATCATGGCACATTCACTAGTCCCATCCTCCTGACTCCCAACAACCAAACCCTACTGAGCTATGTCTCCTCCCAGCAGAATCTAAAACAGACTTAGTTGTGTGGCTCTAGGATGGGGGCCATTTTTCTCTCACATGACAGACCAGAGCAGAGCCCTCCTTTCAGATGGCCAAATCTCTATCTCTTTGGGTCTGATAAACTCTGCTGGCCTCACTCAGATGACTCCCTGAGACCCTGCTCTAACAAAAAGGTGTATGAGCACCCAATAGGTGGCAGCTAGACTTGGTATACCAGGGATATTTGCTGAGTGGTCTCAGACCAAGCACTATCACCAAGTTTAAACCTGTAACAATCTAGCGAATACCACTCACCCCTACCTGGTGACTCAGTGAGAACCTACATCATGCAACTCAAGTACTTCCAGAGGCTTTTTCACTAACTGAGCCTAACAGACAGCCAATGGAAGGGAGGACAGGCAGAAACAGATCCCAGCGTTCCTTATACCATTTGCTGACCTGTAACCAGGCCCAGTGCTTATAAAAGCTGGCTTTGGTGTGCATCTTGGTCCTTCCCATATGCACCCAGGCCCAGCAGAGGTAGCCACAAACTGTGGATCACTTGTAGAACCAAACAGGTTGTCCAGGGCCAGTCAGAGGCATCATCTTACATTTGCCTGCACACAAGACCCTCCCGAGAGGCTTAGGAACAACAAACTCACTAGCCAGCTTCAGAAATCAACAAGGCAGGTCCAATTAGCTTCACAAGCAGTATACGCAAAGGGAGATCTCAGCAGCCACCAGACAGAGCTGAGGCAAAGTCCACTTCATGTGGTCAACACTTGCACAGCAGTTTGCATGCTGTGTTCTGGGTTGAGCCTCACAGTTGGCCAGCCTAAGGATTGATCCCATGTATGAATGCGTCAATAACAATCAAGACTCAACTACAACAAGAAGGCAAACATAACCCACACAAGAGACATTCCTGCAGCACCCAGCTAAAGTGATGATGGAGACTACACCACTCACCCTACAGGACACCCACTACATAAGTCCACCCCACTAATACTGAGAGTCATAGCAGATAAATCTAATACATAGAAACACATACACATAAAACAGACAAATTTGGGAGACAAAGAAACATGCCCCAAATGAAAGAGCAGAAAATTTCTCCAGAAAAGTTAATGAAATGGAGGCAAGCAAATTATCAGACACAAAGTTTAAAGCAATGATTTAAAAAGTGCTCCACAGCATGATAAAAGAAACCATAAAAAAATCAGTCAAAAAATGAAGAATACAATATTTGCAATGAACAATACACTAAAAGGAATAAACAAAAGGTTGGATGAAGCAGAGGACCAAATCAGCAATTCAGATAACATGGTACAAAAAATGTCCAATTAGTGCAGCAAAAAAGAAAAAAGAACTTAAAAATTGAGAGAAACTTAAGGGACCTTTGGGAAAACATGAAGCATAACAATATGCACATCATAGGGGTACCAGAAGAAGAAGAAGAGAGAGCAAGTGTTCAATAACCTATTTGAAGAAATAATGACTGAAGACTTCACTAACCTGGGGAAGGAAGAAAATAAAACACACAAGACCAGACAGCACAGAGAGTCCCAAACAAAATGAGCCCCAAGAAAGCCAATATCAAGACACAACATAATTAAAATGTCAAAGGTTAAAAATGAAGAGAGAATCTTCCAAGCAGCAAGAGAAAGAGAGTTACCTACAAGATGGTGCTCATAACACTTCAGGCCAAGATGGAGGCATAGGTAGACACACTGTGCCTCCTTGTACAACCAAAACAAGGCCAACAAATTTTAAAACAAAAACCAACCAGAACTGACAGAAAATCAAACTGTATGGAAGTCCAACAACCAAGGAGTTAAAGAAGAAATATTCATACAGACCAGTAGGAGGGGTGGAGACAGGCCGCCGGGTGGAGAGGACTCATGGCAAGGCGGTGGCTGAAGGGTCAGGGTGGGAAAGGTCACAGCTGGCGGACCCAGTGAGGTGAGAGATTGCGGACTGGGCGGTCCCACATTCGCATGCAGATAAACCAGGAGGAACAACTGGGGAGCAAGACAGACCATGCAATCCAGGGTTCATGTGTGGGGAAATAAAGCTTCAAAGCCTCTGACTGAAAACACCTGTGAGGGTTGAGGCAACAGTGGGAGAAAATTCCATCCTCACAGGAGAGTTCATTGGAGACACTCACAGGGTCCTAGAGCATACACAAACCCACCCACCCGGGAATCAGCACCAAAAGGGCCCGATTGGATTGTGGGCAGTGGGGGAAGTGACTGAAAACTGGCAGAGAGAGGAGCAAGCAGCATTGTTCTCTCTCGGACCCCTCCCCCACATACAGCACCACAATGCAGCTATGTGGGCTGCCCCACCCTGGTGAACACCTAAGACTCTGCCCCTTACTACGTAACAGGTGCGCCAAGACAAAAAAAAATGGCCTAAATAAAAGAACAGTTAAAAGCTCCTAAACAAATACAACTAAGCAACAGACAGATAACCAACCTATCAGATACAGAGTTGAAAACACTGGTTAACAGGATGCTCCAGGAACTCACTGGGTACTTCAACAGCACAAAAAACACCCAGGCAGCAATGAGGGTTGCACTATATGAAATAAAGAAAAATCTACAGGGAACCAGCAATGACAGGAAGGAAACCAGGACTCAAATCAATGGTTTGGAGCAGAAGGAAGAAAGAAACATTCACCTGGAACAGAATAAAGAAACAAGAATTCAAAAATATGAGGAGAGGTTTAGGAATCTCCAGGACAACTTTAAATGTTTCAACATACGAATAATTGGGGTGCTAGAAGGACAAGAGGAAGAGAAAGAAATTGAAAACTTATTTGAAAAAAATAATGAAGGAGAACTTCCCCAATCTGGCAAAGGAAATAGACTTCCAGGAAGTCCAGGAAGCTCAGAGTCCCTAAGAGGTTGGACCCAAGGAGGAACACACCAACGAACATCATAATTGCATTATCCAAGATTAAATTAAGGAGAGAATCCTAAAAGCAGCAAGAAAAAAAGGAGACATTTACCTACAAAGCAGTCGCCATAGGACTATCAGCTGATTTCTCAAAAGAAACCTTACAGGCAAGAAAGGGGCTGGAAAGAAGTATTCAAAGTCATGAAAGGCAAGGACCTACATCCAAGATTACACTATCCAGCAAAGCTATCATTTAGAATGGGAGGGCAGATAAACTGCTTCCCAGATAAGGTCAAGTAAAAGGAATTCATCAACCAGCCCTTATTATATGAAATGTTAAAGGGACTTATCTGAGAAAAAGAAGATAAAAAACATGAATAGTAAAAGGACACAAACTCACAGCTATTGGCAACTGAACCTTAAAAAAAAGAAACTAAGTAAACAACTAGAATAGGAATAGAATCACAGAAATTGGGATCACATGGAGGGTTATGAGGGGGAAAGTGGAAGGGGGAGAGGGGGTGAAAAGGTACAGAGAATAAGAAGCATAAATGGTAGGTAGAAAATAGACGGGGGAGGATAAGAGTACTATAGGAAATGTAGAAGCCAAAGATCTTATATGTATGACCCATGGACATGAACTTAAGGGGGGAATGCAGGTGGGAGAGGGTGGCAGGGCAGAGGGGAATAAAGGGGAGGGGGAAGTGGAACAACTGTAATAGCATAATCAATAAAATGTATTTTAAAAATATAAATACTTAAAAAAAAGATGGCGCTCATAAGAGTGTCAGCTAATTTTGCAGCAGAAACTTTTCATGCCAGGAGACATTCACATAAAATATTCAGTCATAAAAAACAAGGGCATACAACCAAAACTACTGCACCCAGCAAAGCCATCATTTAAAATTCAAGGAGAAATAAAGAGCTTCCCAGACAAGAAAACCTACAGAAGTTTGTAAATATCAAACTGGTATTACAATAAATGTTAAAGCACCTTAAAAAAGAAAAAGGAGAAGGAGAAGAATATAAAAACAGAGAAACATAGTTAAAAGAATAAAAGAACAAAAATACTTAGCCATCAACTATCACTTTAAATGTAAATGGCTTAAATGCTCTAATCAAAATACATAGGGTATATGAATGGTTAAGAAAATAAGGCCCACTTAACATCTGTCAGAATGGCCATCATAACCAAATCAACAAACAAGTGCTGGTGAGGTTACGGAGAAAAGGGATCACTGTTGGTGGGAATGCAGAGTGGCGCAGCCACTGTGGAAAACAGTATGGAATTTCCTCAGAAAAATAACAATGGAACTTCCTTTTGACCCAGCAATCCCATTGCTGGGACTATACCCTAAAAATCCTGAAACACCAACTCAAAAGAACCCATGCACCCCAAGGTTCATAGCAGCACAATTTACAATAGCCAAGTGAGGGAAGCAACCCAAGTACCCATCACTAAAGGAGTGGATAAAAAACTGTGTTACATTTACACAATGGAATACTACACAGCAGAAAGAAAGAAGGAGCTCCTACCCTTTGTCACAGCATGGATGGATCTGGAGAGCATTATTGTAAGTGAAATAAGCCAGGTGGTGAAAGAAAAATGCCATCTGATTTCACCTATATCATATGGTGGAACCTATATCATGTGGAACCTAATCAACAAGACAAACAAGCAAGCAAAATATAACCAGAGACATTGAAATTAGAACAATCTGACAGTAACCAGAGGGAAGGTGGGAGGGGATAGTGGGGGAAAAGGGAGGAGTTGTCAAGGAACATGTATAAAGGACACACGGACAAAGCCAAAGGGTGGTAGGATCGAGGGTGGGAGGTGGGGGTGGATGGGGTTGGGGGCAGTGGTAGGGGGAAAATGGAGACAACTGTACTTGAACAACAATAAAAAATAAAAAATAAATAAATAAAATCTTAAGAAAACAAGACCCATATACAAGGTGTCTACAAGAGACCCATCACAGAACAAAAGGTACACACAGACTGAAACTAAAGGGATGGACAAAGATATTTCATGCAAACAAAAAGAAAAAAAGCTAGGGTCTTATATCTGACAAAATAGATTTTAAAACAAAGGCTATAGTAAGAGACAAAGAAGGATACTACAAAATTATTTAAAAAACAATCAAGAGTATATAACCCCTGTAAATATTTATGCACCCAACATAAGGGCACCTAAATATGTAAAGCAAATTTTGATGGACATAAAGGGAGAGATTGATAGTAGTACAGTCATAGTAGGGTTTTTAACAACCCATTGACATCAATGGATAGATATTCCAGACAGAAAATCAACAAGGAAACAGCAGCCATAAATAACACATTAGATTACATGGGTTTAATTAATATCTGAAGGAGCAGAATATACACTCTTTTCTAATGTGCGTGGAACATTTTATAGGATAGACCACATGTTCAGACACAAAACAAGCCTCAATAATGATATGACACTAGGAGTCAATCCCAAGAAAAAAACTGAAAAACACACAAAGACATGGAAGCTACTTAATATGCAACTAAACAATGAGCATGTTAACAATGAAATCAAGGAAGAAATCACAAGAAACTTTGAAACAAATGAAAATGTAAACATAACAGCCCAAAATTTATAGAACACAGAGGAAGCAGTCTTAAGAAGGAAACTCATGATTCAGGAAGATGGCAGCCTTGTTGGAGGAATTGTGATCCCCTTCCCCAGTGCATGGGGGAGAATTTGGCCGATCTGAGGAGGAACAGAGCAGGAGACCACCAATATCGCAACATTTATGAAAATAGGACATCAAAAGTTATCCAGACATTGAATAAACGCACGGTAAGAGGACTGCTTTGGGATAATAAGGGCCCTGGGATAGGCGCAGAGAGCAGGCCTGGTGCTCCTGGGTCTGTATCAGGGCACCTAGGAGAGCGGAGTCGCCGCTCCCTCCCCAGATGACAAGTATTGAGAAGCAGAAGCGCAGGGGTTGTGGGCACCCACGAACTTCCCAGGGAACAGTGAGTACCCCAGTCTGCCGGACCAAGGGAGGCCTTACCTTGCGTGCCAGTGCCCCCAACCCGGTGACTGTGTGGTTTTGGGGAAGACTGAGACCCCACGGCCGTGAACAAGGGAAGGGCTTCTGGAGCTGGGGTGATTTTGAGCAGGCGCGCACCCCGCTGGGATACCTGACTCTCAAATGGTGAACCCAGAAAAGACACAGCGCTTCGTGGGTTCCTGGGGCCCACAGCGGTGGCAAACGGAAGTGCACGACCCCTCCCAAACCCTGGAGGGTGCTGCGTGAGCCCAGAGGAGAGGCAGGTGCTTCACTGAACGTGGAGCCTGTGGTGGCAAAGTTGGGGGAGGGGCGCAACCCCATGCCCTCTCCAGAGCTTGTGCCCTGAGCTCAGACAGCGATCATTTCTGGGGAAGGCCGGTGGCCAGCCCTGGGGACAGTACCTGAGAGACTGGCTGAGTTCTGTCTGAGAAGGGTGAAAAGCATTCTAACCGCCCCTCAGCCTGCTTGAGCTGGAAAAAGCAGAAAAACTAGTTTGGCCTGTTAGAAACCAACAAGAGGTTTTTTTGTTTTTTTGTATTTGTTTTGTTTTGTTTTGTTTTCTGTGTGTGTGTGTTTTCTTCTTTTTTCTTCTTTCTTTCCTTTTTTTCTTTTTTTCCCCTTATCCCACTGTTGTTGTTTCATTGTTTGATTTTATCTTGTTTTTGTTTATTAAGCAACTTTTTATTTTTTAACTCATTATTTTTATATCTCTCAATTCCTTATGTTTCTCTTCCATCCATCCTAGTGCTATTACTTCCACCCCAAATCTATCTCTCCTGCAATCCATCTTCTGTTTGTTTGTTTGTTTTTGGGGTTTTTTTGCCTGCAAATTTATATTATCTTTTTCTCTCTTTTCTGACATTTTTTATTTCAATAGTATTTTGGTATTTTTTTTTATTTCTCTATAATCTTCTTTGCTTGGCTGCTTATACTGTCATTTGATAGGTTCCCCCTGTTATCTCATTCACAGTGTGTTGATAATTTACTGTCCCTCACTTGGGTTCCATTAGTTCACCACTCAAGATTCTATACTCCTTATTCTTGTTATCTAGATCTCATAGAATCTGCCACAAGATTGTTGCTTCAATATTACTGTAAATAAGACTTATTCCATACACTTGTAAATACAACTTAACACCCGTCACAGATCTCAGCTCATTTCGCAATTTCCTAAACTCTATTAATGTAGGGGTTATCTCTATTCTTTTACACACTACTCCTATTTACTATTCTTTATTCCAACCTTACCTCAGAATCTGACCTCCCACAGCCTCACAGCTTTCTAGATCAAACTAACAACACTTTCCTCCCCACTAAGAGTCTTATCTTCTTTCCATACTTTCTAAAACAGGGATAGTGGAGTGGAAGATCATGGTTAACATTATACATAGCCAAAGGATCTCCTATCTCTTCTCTACTGGCTGGAACTGTAAATATCATAGAATACCGGCTTGCTGGCTTAACCGATTTTGCCTTACTCCTCCAACTGATCACAAAAAAAGAGTAGGGGGAAGCTGTGAACACCAGGATACCCAAAAGAGACTACACCATTGAATCTCACAGGTATTCTACCACAGAAGTTCACACCATAAACACAAGGAACCAGAACGGATCAAGTTAAGAAACAGAGGTTAACAAGAAGTGTCTCAGGAACAATGAGAAGACAAAGAAACAATCCACAAATGAAGGGAAAGGAGGAAGCCTCAGAAGGAATGCTAAATGAAATAGAAGCAACTCAACTATCAGATATTGAGTTCAAAACAATGATTATAAGGAAGTTCAATGAACTCACAATGATCTTCAAGAAACTACAGGGAAGCTACAATGATATCACTGCAAACTATATCAATATGAAAAAGGAAATAGAAACTATCAACAAAAGCCAAGAGGAAATGAAGAATAAAATTTCTGAACTGAAGAACACAGTAGAAGGAATGAAAAGAAGGACTGATGAAGCAGAAGATCGGATCAGCGAATTGGAGGACAAAGTAGAAAAAAACATCCAGAAAGAACAGGAAAAGGAAAAGAGGCTCAGAAAAAATGAAGAGGGATTAAGAGAAATGCAAGACAATATGAAACGTAATAATATCCGTATAATAGGGATACCAGAAGGAGAAGAAGATGAACAAGGGATAGAAAACCTACTTGAAAAACTAATGAGGGAAACCTTCCCTAATTTGATGAGAGAAAAAGTCACACATCCAGGAAACACAAAGAGTTCCAATCAAGAGGAACCCAAAGAGGCCCACCTCAAGACACATCATAATTAAAATGGCAAAATTTCAAGACAAAGAAAGAATATTAAAGGCAGCAAGGGAGAAAAAGGAAGTAACATACAAGGGAGCCCCAATAAAGCTAACAGCTGATTTCTCAATGGAAACACTTCAAGCCAGAAGAGAATGGCAAGAAATATTCCAAATAATGAGAACCAGAGGCCAGCAGCCAAGGCTACTTTACCCAGCAAGGCTCTCAATCAAGATAGAAGGCGAAATAAGAAGCTTCCCAGACAAAAGAAGTCTAAAAGAATATACCTCCACTAAACCAGCTCTGCAAGAGATACTAAAGGGTATGATTTAATGAAAGGAAGGAAAAGAGAAAGGGAGAGAGGAACACATGTACATAAATGGCAATGAATAAGTACCTATCAAAATAACCTTAAATGTAAATGGATTAAATGCTCCAATCAAAAGACATAGAATAGCTGAATAGATAAGGAAACAGGACCCACACATATGCGGCCTACAAGAGACCCACCTCAGTGCTCTGGCTGGCGTAGCTCAGTGGATTGAGCGCGGGCTGCGAACCAGGCATCGCAGGTTCGCTTCCCAGTCAGGGCACATGCCTAGGTTGCAGACCATGTCTCCCAGCAACCACACATTGATGTTTCTCTCTCTCTCTCTCTCTTTCTCTCTCTCTCTCTCCCTCCCTTCCCTCTCTAAAAATAAATAAATAAATAAAATCTTAAAAAAAAAAAAGAGAGAGAGACCCACCTCAGGATAAAAGAGCTGCACAGGCTGAAAGTGAAGGGCTAGAAACAAATTTTCCAAGCAAATGGACAGGAAAAAAAAGCCGGGGTAGCGATACTCATTTCAGACAAAATAGACTTCCAAAAAAGGGCCATAAAGAGAGACCCAGAAGGTCACTTCATAATACTCAAGGGAAGAATCCACCAAGAAGACATCAATATTGAAAATATATATGCACCCAACATAGGTGCACGCAAATACATAAAGAAAATCCTAGAGGACTTTAAGAAAGATATTGACAGCAACACAATTATAATGGGGGATTCTAACACCCCACTCTCAAAAATGGACAGATCTTCCAAACAAAATATCAACAAAGATGTCGTGGCATTGAACAATACCCTAAATGAAATGGACTGGACTGATATATTCAGAGCCCTCCATCCCAAAGAAGCTAAATACACATTCTTTTAAAATGTACATGGAACATTTTCAAAGATAGACCACATGATAGGACACAAAGCAAGTCTCAATAAGGTCAAGAAAATCGAAATCATACCAAGCATTTGCTCGGATCACAAGGGAATGAAACTAGAAAACAACCCCAAGGAAAAAAACCCAAAACACTCAAAATCATGGAGATTAAATAGCATGCTATTAAACAATGAATGGGTCAAGGATGAAATTAGGGAAGAAATCAAAAGGTTTCTGGAAACAAATGAAAATGAACTCACAGCAACCCAAAACTTATGGGACACAGCAAAGGCAGTATTGAGAGGGAAGTTCATAGCGATACAGGCATACCTAAAAAAGATAGAAATATTTCAAATAAACAACCTAACCCTATGTCTACAAGGACTATAGGAACAACAACAAAGACAGCCCAGAGCAAGTAGAAGGAAGGAAATAACCAAGATCAGAGCAGAATTAAATGACATAGAGACTAAAAGCACAATTCTAAGGATCCATGAATCCAGGAGCTGGTTCTTTGAAAAGATAAACAAAATTGACAAGCCTTTAAGCAGACTCATCAAGCAAAAAAGAGAGAAGACCCAAATAAACACAATCAGAAATGAAAGAGGAGAGATTACAACTGATACCACAGAAATACAAAGAATTGTAAGAAATTACTAAGATGAACTGTATGCCAAAAAATTTGAAAACCTAGATGAAATGGACAACTTTTTAGAAAAATATAATCTTCCAAAACTCAATGAAAAAGAAGCAGAAAACCTGAACAACTCAATAACAGCAAAAGAAATTGAAGCAGTAATTTAAAAACTCCCAACACACAAAAGCCCTGGACCAGACGGTTTCACAGGAGAATTCTACAAAGCATTTAAGGAAGAGCTAACCCCTATCTTGCACGGACTATTCCAAAAAATCCAAAAAGATGGAAGACTCCCAGACTCTTTTTATGAGGCCAACATCATCCTAATTCCAAAACTAGATAGAGACACAATGAAGAAAGAAAACTTCAGGCCAATATCTCTGATGAACATTGACACTAAAATCCTCAACAAAATACTGGCAAACCGCATCCAACAATACATTAAAAAGATCATCCACCATGACCAAGTGGGTTTCATCCCAGGCATGCAAGGATGGTTCAATATTCGCAAATCAGTAAATGTAATACATCATATAAACAAAAGCAAAGAC
>PVIA01017119.1:0-16649 GCA_004024845.1 Tonatia bakeri
ACACATGCTTGGCTGGGTGAGCTCGGGCACGGCCACCCACCAAGTGCAGCTGCTCTGCTCAGTGTGGAACTCCGAGAAGCCTCCTGACTTCAAGGCGTTTCAGAGATACTCCTCGCAGCCTGTCTCAGGAGGTGGTCTGGGGTGGGGCCCACTTCTAGCTTTTAACACCCGTAACACCTCTGTAAACTAGATGAGTGACTCTAGGGGGAGGCTTCTCTGGGTAAATGATCAAAATGAACAAAACAGCAACCCTCCACCAAACGGCATTCGTGTCCACCTGGTCTGGCCCCGAAGCCCGAGACTGCTCCATGCACCTTTTCCAGCCCCGGACAGCCAGGTACCCCCTCACTCCCACCAGTGTGAGCGGAGTTCACCTGCTGCCTCCAATCTCTGCCCTCCTGTCTGCTCATCCTGGCATCTCCAGTCACCCACACAGGAGCCTGGGGCGATCTCGATCACCCCCTTCCTCTCCAATCACCAACTCTTAAAACTGACACTAGTTTATCTCCTAAATAGGTGTTCATCAGCTTCTGTCATTCCCACGACCTCTGTCCGACTCAGGCGCTCTCCACTCTCATCTGCACAGGCTGCAGTGTGAGCGCCCACGGCCGCCCCGCCTTCCTTGCCATGCACTTTAAGTCCAGCTACCAGGACAACTTTCCTGAAACGTGTTTGCCGCTAGTTTAAAACCCTTCAAGGTTTCCTGCCAGACCCACCACACTGTCTGCACGCTAGAATCACCTGGGCAGCTTTTCAAACAATTTCAGTGCCCAGCCTCTCTGCCCAGAGATTCTGGTTTGCTTGGACTGATTTCATATGGAAAAGATATCCATATGTTTAAATTCCCTAGGAAACTCCAATGTGCAAACTCTAATGAGAACCGCTGACTTACAGGAGGAAGTCCAAGCTCCTTCCAGGGCACCCAACATTCTCCCTGCCTGGGCCCCCACCCACCTGTCCAGCCAGCCAGCCTCACCCTGGCCTCTCCCTTCCTTTCTGCTCCAGCAACACTGGACGGCTGTGGTTCACACCCGCTCGCCACTGCTCAGGCTGTCCCCATGGCTGGCAGAAGACACCCTCCCTCCATGGGGGACTGACAGGTCCCGGCTCCCATTCCCAATGACCCACCGCAACACCTACCCTCCCTCCCTGGTGCTCATAGAACCTTGGGCATGTCTCAATTCCTGAACAGCACATATTTGGTGGTGATTTACATGTGCATCTTCAAAAGCGAGTGTTGGGAACCGCCCTGCCTGGTTTCAGAAGCTGTAACCCCGCCAAGGCTAAAGCTGAGGGAGCGACCTTGGACCGGAAGCCACCAAGGAGACAAAAGCTTATCTCCCTGGCAGGAGCACCACTTCTGCTCCTTTTACTTCATCTATAACTGGCCCCCAATACTTGGTCAGTTAGCCAATGATGGGTAAGATTCCCCAAGGGGGGAACAACCTAAGATAGGCACTATCATGTGGGAGGCCCCCAAGGAAGGACTTTGGGGGCTACAGCAAAAGGGGATGATGGAACCTTACCCTTCAGCTTTGACAAAGCCTGAGTCCTCATTGTCTGCGAGAAATCTCCTAATCTCTTGGCTGCCTTACTTCCCTTGCTCCACCTAAGCCTGAAACAATGACAGAGGTTGGTGCAGCCCTGTGCTAGAAAGGGTGGGTTCCCCAGGTGATCAGGCCTAAGAAAGAATATGTAAAATCCTGTGAAACCTGCTTTGTTTAGAATGCTCTCAATTAAATGATAAGGGTCCAAACAAGAAATAAGTTTGTTCCTCAAAGTTTTACAGCTCTTTAGCTATCTGACCCTGACTCACAATAGTCCCTCAGAGTTCTTTGTTATCTATTGTTTGATCCTTACTTCCTGGCAATGACTAATGAGCTTTACCTGAATTCTTGTGTAAACAAACCCAATAAAAGCCCATTGAGGAACAGGCTCCTGGTCCTTCTCCTTCGAGAGATCGGCCACCTTTCCTCCCCAAGCAGATCATGTCTTGGTAGACTTATTCTCATCTGTGGCGGCCAGTTGGGAGGGGGGGGCCCTACGGGCGGAGCCCCCCCCCACAAGCGAAAGAGAGATACTCATCTGCAAGGGGTTAGTTACTTTATGGAGGAGCGCCAAGTAGCTGTAAGCACAGCTGGGGCTCTGGAGCACAGGATCCCCTAGTGGGAAAGCTGCCTGGGGCCGGGGCACCTCCTCAGTCTCCCTCCCTCTCTCTCTCTCACGCCAGATGGCCGGCCTCTGGTCCCCATTCATTACTTTTGGTTCACAAGCCAGCACTCAATCCCCTGAGCCACACCAGCCAGGGCTCCCATTCATTACTTTTGGATCTCCTTAGCCTACAACTTCTCCCCTTCTATGTGCCCAGAAGGCCCCAAAACAGCCACTTAGCAAAGGCAGGGACATGTTCTCACTTGCCCCAACCCTGACCAGCATCCCGAAGGTCAGTTCCGAAGTCCCAGAAAAGAGAATCACATTGGATCAAGGATTCCTGCCCCCACCCATTCTAATCAGCTATGGTTACATATGGCTGCGGCACGAGAAGGCAAGCCTTCAAAAAAGTGGGATTGAGTCTTGAGATGGGCCGAGGTCCCAAAGGTGATAGTTCTGCCACAAGCATTAGGGGTTCTTGAACCACATGGCGAACGGGGACCAATCAGCAACGACTGGACCAGAGGAGGAAGCCATCGTCTCTGCCTCGGACATAGGGCAGGCTTCACAGAGAAGTCGGCACTGCACCAGGGCCTTGAGCCGGGCCTTGCCAGGTGCCAGGGAGAAGAAAGAGTATTCTAGGACCTAGAATAGGTGAAAGCAACATGAACGAGGTGCCCAGAATGTATGTTTCCACGTGAAAGTGTGCGGAGGAGACCCCCCTGGGCCAGCCTGGCGGGGTCCGCGGATGGTGCTGGAAACTCAGGCATGAGAGTCTTTGGGCGCCGGCCAAGCCTGGTGCCTCCTGCTCGGGGGTGCTGTCCTTCTCACTCACCCGGGTCTGGGGCTACAGCGAGCAGGGTGATGGGCAGACTCTGACCAGACTTGACAGTTCAAAGACCACTTTGCCCATGAGACCTCATCTAATCTGCACAAGACCATCGTGATGTATGTAAGGCTGGCTTTTTTGTTTTTTCTATTCCAGTTTACATTTGTTAGTTTTCTGTATTAGTTTCAAATGTGCAGCCACGTGGTTAGGAAATCACGTACTTTGTAGGGTGCTCCCCACTGCTCTGAGTACTCGCTGGTCCCCAGCCCCATGTTCCTTGACGCTGAGGAGCAGCAGGGGCTGAGAAGTGGTCTGCAGCTGCTGTTGCTGGGCCTCCTGGGTGTACACGCCCGGCCCCCTCCACCCCCCAATAAATTGAGCTTCTTTCTTAAAGAAGCCTGGGTCTTTCTGAGCTGCTGGGTGGGTAAGTGGGTGGGTTCATTGGTTTCCTTGCTTTTTTGTGTCTTAGCCTTGAGTTGTGAGCTGGATCTAGACAATACTGCCTTGTCCACATATCCATTCGAAGACAGTTTTTAAATCGTCATGCTCTCAATAAGAAAAATTTGTAAAATGACTTCATCATCTCAATAGATGTCAAGAAGCAATTCAGGTCAAATCGACCTCAATTCCTTTTGAAAATGCTAAACTTTTGAACAAGAAGGGCTTCTGTAGTAAAGGCTCTTTCTTAAAGACACCAAAACTGTGAGCCAACATTCTGTAAAACGGGGAAGGCCATGGAAGCAGAAGCAACGCCAAGTGGACACGCTGTGGTCGTCACACTCAGTGTGGCGTCGAGCCCCGACACCAGCGTTCTGGGAAGGGCAGGAAACGGAGGCGCCTACGCAGGAAGGGAGGAACCGAAGTGCCTGTGGGACACGACGTTATTCTCTACCACGAAACCCAGGAAGGGAGAGGTGACAGGGAACCACGGCGCACGCTGCAAATCCACAGATTCGGTGTTGTGCTCTGTACTGGTGATGCCTGTAGTCAAAGAGATTCCATTATACAAGAGTAACAGAAAAAATCCCACCCCAAATTCTTACATATTGACTCAACTTGGAGTAAAAAAAAATTATCTTATTGAAAGAAATGTAAAACACCATAATAGGAAGAATAAAGGGAGACCGGGATGGCAGACTCTAACTTGCTTCTGGTGAAGAAGAGAAGGCAGTAAAGATGCTGGATCTTAGATTAGTGCGTGAATGGGATGCAGTTAAGGTTACCCTGAGGTACTGTTTTTTACAGCTTGGCAAATAATGTAAAATTAGTCCAAAAGAAAGAGCAGGCAAGAGTAACAGAATTTTTTTTTTAAGTTTATTGATGCATCAAGGTTTTGAAACATAACTAAGTCTTTATGAAAATTGTATGGTACTGACATCAAAGCAGGGAGACAGGGCAATCACTAACTGAATAAAATGGATATTCTGGAAATAGATTCAACAGCTTTAGGGACAAAATATTTGGAGGCAGGAAGGGAAGACAAGCAGAGAGACGTGATTTAAGCAAACTATAGGAAAACAGGGGATGATTATGTACACGTATCTGTCACACTTAGAGTGGCTTGCTGAGAAAGTATCTGGTGTCTTGCCTGTCTACATGGTATATGGTTTTGTGGAGGCTTTTTTTGTTTTCCTGCTGTGGACTAACCAGCCAAGACTGAAGGGAATTTCCCCCTTACCCCTCTCAGAAGAGGCAGCCAAGCAACCTGTGTTCCTGGTTGCCAAGGAAACCAGCCTTGTTTTGGGAGCGCTGGTTCCCAGGCAGGAGGAGATGGGGTGGGGGAAGCGGGGACAGAAGATGTCTAGAGTTGGGGAGAGGCTTGATGCCAGGCAAAGGGTTGTTGGTTCTCCGGTTTGAGGGTCCCCTAGGAGAGGGGAGCACGCAGCACCCAGGAGATGATGGGACCTGGAATGGTGTGTGGGTGCAAGGATGTCGTCAAGGTCAGAGACACTGAGCTTCTCAGTGTGGGAGCAGCTACCACGCTCTCTGGCCTGGTGAGGAGAAGGTGCAGCAGCCACCCAATGGCCGAAGTAGGCTTGGGCAAGCAGCATCTCAGTGTGGTAACCTGCTGGATTAGTGCCAGAGGCCTCTCCCCACATCCCAGGCTGAGGGAACCCCGAGGGCCAGGCACAACCCAGGGAGCGGGAGGGAAAGCAGGACCCCTCCCTGAATAATTACTGCTGCACTCTGGAGTCTATCCTGAGCTGGAAAAAGAAAATGATATTCTTTGCACCTCAAGTGCAATACAAAAGCGTATACCCGTTCCACGCCTCGCACACTTTGATACACCAGGAGCTTCAGAGGATTCTTAAACAACAACCACACACCATTTTGGAAAATAGAAAACAAGCTAGGATACTATCCCAGGGGCAGAAAACAGATACATTTCTGGGATCTGGGTATCAAAACAATAACAATAAAAAGCAGAGACCATTAGAGGGGTCATGGAAAGGTATTCGGCTTGACTGGCATTAAGAGACATGCAATCGCATATTGCCCCCAGATTGCCCCCAAATGGTCTGGGTCTGTTCTAACACAGGATCAACTATAATTAGCCATACCTGACTGTCTGTGCGACATGTCTCAATGTCGGGGGTGTAGCCCGGCAGTACCATGTGCATTTCGCAGTACGTGTGACATAAAAACTCACACAGAGTGCAAGTTAGCAGAGGACTTGTTCAGCGTGGGCAGTGTCTTACCAGGGGTTTCCTTCTGAAGCGATGCTGGACGGGGGTGGCCATTCCGACTCGCAGGAACAGTCTCCGTGGGCTCACACCACAAGGCGGGAGGCAGAGATAAACCCAAGGCCGTGAAACAAAGCTGAGCTAGCAGTTCCAGTGGGGCCTGGCACAGAACCTCCTCTGGCATTAATTTATTTGGCAAGGGGTCAAGGCTAAATGTGACCCCTCTGACCCCACAATTTGGCCACTGAGATTGTGAGGTTTTAAAAAAAAGTTAACATGGTATATTAGTCAGGATTCTCCAGAGAAACAGAACCAACAGGAGGTATAGCTATAGATATAGAAGGTAGAGATAAAAGGAAAGAACCCCAAAATGGAGTGAGTTGTGCTAAGCCCAACCAAGACTTAACACCTGACCTGACTGCAGTTTCCCCCGCACCCAGGAGTGACATTTTGAACCAATCAGTCTGGAATTTCCTGGCCAGCTCTGCAGAGGTCATCTGCCTGATAAGGCCCCCTGGCTTGCCCGAAGGGAAGTTGACTGACCTTAAATAATCCACTCTTTTAACTTTCTGGTGCACTTTTTAATTTACTGGATGGGGATGCTGCCTGATTCAAAAATTGTTCAACACACGAATCACATCTTTACGTTTACTCGGTTGAAATTTTATTCTGTGTGTGTGTGTGCGTGAGAGAGAGAGAGAGAGAGAGAGAGAGAGATTTAATGAGGAATTGGCTGCTATGACGATGGAGGCTGAGAAATCCCACCGTCTGTCATCTGCCAGTTGGAGGCCCAGAAAAACCGACGCACTTCCAGTCCAAACCCAGAGTCCTGAGAACCAGGGCGGACAATGACGTAAGCCCCAGTTCTAGCTCAGGAGAGGACCCAGGTCCCGGCAGACAGTCACCAGTCACGCAGGGAGGGAATTCGCCCTTCCTCCACCCTGTTGCTCTATTTAATTCCTCCACAGATTGGATGCTGCCGACCCACTTTAGGGAGGGTGATCTGCTTTACCCAGTCTACTAATTCAAATGCAAATCTCCTCCAGCAACACCCAGACACACCTAGAGATAATGTTTAACCAGGTATCAGGGCATCCCTGGGCTCAGTCAAGCTGACACATAAAATTAGCCATCACACAAGTGTGCAGGGATGCAGCAGGGATCACTCATCTGCCCGGCGCTACGGCTGTGAAAACGCATTGCCAGCCTGGTCCCAGCAGCAGGCTTGGATTGGCTGATAAGTGTAAATGAATCAAACTGCAGGTCAGGATAAAAAGTTTTTAATTCCTCAGGTTAATTCCACTAAATTTCAGAATGAAATGGGGACATCGTGGATTGCTGAGAAAAGGAAGGTAGGTAAGAATAACTCCTTGTCCGTCCTCGATGCACGTTTGAGTCACATGACTTTTCTTCAACAGCTTTATCATTAAAAGTGAATGAACGTATTCACTTGCTTAATTCAGTGAATTAAGTGAATTATCATTGGCTTAATTATCATTTCCTGAACTGCATTTCTGATCTTGTGGCCCACTGTCATAGAAACGTGGTCGTTTCTGACCAGTTAATTGAGTCAGCCAGGCTAAACCTCAATAAATAATATGAATAATTTTTTATTATACCTGTAGGTTGAACAAATTCAACATTTTGATCAGATCATTAATGACCTGTGTAAGCTGGTTATCGACATCTTCTAAGTATTTATAGTTTTATTTTTTCTGTCCACGAAGGATGCTCCTTCCTGCGGCTGCTCAGACTAGGTCTGTCATCTTCCCCGTGAGTGGCCCAAGACAGGGGCTCTACATTTAGTCAACGTCAATGCTGTCACCCTTCAGGCAGAGACAGGAGCAGGCGTTGTGAGACCTGAGTTACAAGGCTGCCCCATTTTTGAGCGTGCAACCTCATGCAAGAGAGCTGAAGGCACAGAGCTGAGGCATCTCCTTCAGGAAACAGAGCTGATGCCTCCTCTGACGGTCTTCCCCAAGGCTGCTGGTAAGGCCCAAGTGAGGTGTTCTATGCAGGTCTTTGTAAAGCCCATAAACTGGAAGGTAGTGTTACCAGCACTCTCTAGGTATCAATGTGCTCAGACCCTAGAGTGCATTAAAAATCACATGACTTGCCCTGGCTGCATAGCTCAGTTGGTTAGAGAAGCATCTGGATACACCAAAGTTGCGGGTTCAATCCTGGGTCAGGCACAGATAAGAATCAACCAATGAAAACACAAATAAATGGAACAACAAATTCTCTCCCCCTTCTGGGAGGACATATACCTGGCTAAATTGGGAGTTCTGCTCTTGGTAGGAGGAGAAAATTGGTATTAGGAAGTAACTAGCATTCTCAGCTACAGTGTATCCTCCCTGTTGTTTAAGACCCGTTTGAGTTGGGATTCCTGTTCATTATAATCAACTACATACTAATTGATACAACCTCATAAACCTCCCTCCCCCTCTCCCTGCCCCCTTCACTGGGAGCTTGCAACAGCACCTGGCACATAGAGGCACTTAATAAATATTTGCTGAAATGAACAAAACGAACTAAAAAGACTCCGAGAGAGAGTTCAATAGAATCTGGGCATGTGATTTGGCAGCCTTGGCCTTGGCCAAGTCATAAAACCTTCTGGGCCTGAGCTCCCGCATCTGGAAATGGGAGAAGTAATCCCAACCTTTAGACATTGTGGTAAATGTTAGTGACAATCTCTGTAGAGTGTCTGCCCCAATTTCCAGCACACCCACATTGTTCACGCACACCACACATATAGGCATTTCTTTAAAAAAACTATGATTGTGTACATGAATGTTTTGAAGGAACCCTGAAGTTGAGAAAAGAGGCATCTTGGCAGTATTTCAAATACCCACAACCCTATGGGCCATTATTAGTTCTTAGGAAAATATGACTGCTGGGTTCAAAGGCAAGAATACTTTGAAGGGATTTTTCATTACTGCTCTGAAGTCTTCTTAGATATCACATAGTTATTTAATGAGTAAAATGTGAATGAATCAGAACATATGTATTGAATTTATCTTGGAACCCTATGTGTTTAGAAGCTGTCTACAAAATGGGCTTTGCATTCTTTTGCTGACGGAGAGCTGGAAAAAACAGCATGACATTCTGCTGAACCTGGAATGACCTTGAACTCAGCAAACAGACCAAACTGATGCAGAACCCCACGTCACTTTTTGGGGTCCTCAACCACATTAAGGGACAACCCGCTAGGATTTGGGATCTTTGTTGTTTGTTTGCTTTGCTTTGGTTCAGAAACCCAGGGAGGAATGAATCACCCCAGGGGTCCACCATGAGGGCCGAAGTGCAAGAGGGATGAGTGGCCCTGTGAAGATGCGCCTTGCCAAGACACGGGGCCTCACCGGTGAAGGGAGAGCTTGGGGCTGGCGTTTAGGCGGAAGCACAGATAAAGCGTTCAGGAGGCCTGGAAGACGGGCATGAAGGAGATTTATCCTTCTTTTTTATAAGTAAATAAATCACGTTGCATGGTAGATGGTGAACTCACTACGGGTAAATAAGAAAAAAAAATAGTGGTATAAAGAAAATAGGGAATGCATGTAGAAAGGGGTCAGTTTGCCATACTTTTTATGCTTTTATCAACTTTCTTATTAAAAAATTCCCATCCCTCCATGCCCTTCCTTTTGGCAACCATCAGCATGTTCTCTGTATCTGTGGGTCTGTTTCTGTTCTGTTTTGTTTTGTTTATTCATTTTGTTTGTTGGGGTTTTTTAGATTCCACATGTGCATGAAATCATGTGTCGTTCGTCTTCCTCTGACTGAGCTCATTAGCACAGCTGCCTCCAGTCTGTCCGTGTCGTTGCGGAGGGCAAGATTTCATTCTTTCCTCTGGCTGAACATTATCCCATTGCATACATAGATACATCACACCTCCTTTTTTTAAATTATATTTTAGTGATCCTCTTTTCTTAAACTATATGAAAAATGTAATAAATACTCAAAGGGTATCCTGGTTGTTTTATTTTTTATTTACTAACATTTTATTAATATATACTATATTCTTTTGAGATCACTTAGGCCTATTGTATCTGTTTGCTGATGATACCACAAAACGGTGTGCTGCTGTGTTCCTCTGCCCAGCTGTGTGTGGTGGCATCCCTTCGGTAGCTAAGAAATCTTCCACGGAGGAAGTATTTACCCCACAGGAGCTGGGAAGCAGAAGACACTGTCCATCAGGACTTCTTCACTTTGGAGAGCCCTTTTCACGTGTTGGCCAGCACACCCCCGAGCACAGCCAAGTGCAGGCCGGGCGACACAAGCACGTCAGGTCACCGTCCTTGATGCTCTGGCAAAGTCGCTTCTATAAAATGACCCCCTGAGTCGAGGAGCGGCAAAAATAACCCCGAACGACCAAGGGAGTGTTTAGTAGTGCAAAACGAAGGTGCATTGGACCCGCCCTCTTCCTCTTTCTTTTAATATCGATACCAGTGGCTGATACCGTTTTTAGATGAACATAGACACACTGCTTGCCAAAATTAACAGCTATTACAGTCCTGTTGAAAAGTAGAGAGAACTAAATAGGGCCGGTATCTGCCCATTTTCAAAAAGAAGTGCTTAACCTCAGCCATGAAGGGTACCTTGCAAAACTTACGGGGTGGACCAGGCAGCCACCCACATTTAAATGGCCAAAATCAAACAAACCCACAATGTAGCCCACAATATACCTTCAAGCCTTTCAGTGTGCCTTTGTGGCTGCTTTGTCCCAACAGACAGCCGCACAGGGAGGGAATTTTCTGGTAGCCCAGCGGATGGGGAGCAACTCACCTGACTGGTGAGTTTAGAAAGTTAAACTGGGTACCTTTCCCCCGACCCCTGACCCCCAATTTGGAGCAAGTTCCCACTGGGGACCACACGTTCTCAGGCCCTCCTTGTCCCACTTCTTACGGAAGCCTGTGCTGGCCGGGTATTGCCTATGATGGGTGGAAAAGGCTGTCTGATCCTGGGGCTCAGACCCCCAAACTCTCCCTTGCCCACAGCCACCAGACACATTTCCCAACAATAGATGTGTTTTTGCTCCCACTTGCCTTACTCATTTGTCTTATTTCTCAACTGATTCAGAACCCAGCGGGGAAGAGGTACCTCCAGGGCTTTTGTAACGCGTCAACAGGGAAGGGCCCCGGGGCTCAGAACCCTGCCTTCCGGGGTCACCACCAGGAAGCGTCCGAGGCTGCAGCAAGCAGCTGTCAGCGCCTGCGCACAACACCCTCCATGGCTCAGTGTTGCTCTGAAGGGGCTAGGTGTAGACGTTGGGCATCTCAGCAGAGCCCCGGCTGGTGCAGGCCCAGCTCCAAGCCTGACTCCTGAAGAAAACCCGGCTTTTCCTGAGACTCAGGCCCCACCCCCACAGCCCAGCTCCAGGCAGAGATGGGCAGGCCTTTGATCTAGACAGGGCTCCCAGCCAGGCTCTTTCAAGTTTCATAACCGAGCCTTAACCCTCCCACCTGCCTACCGGGGTTTCCAAGCAAACGCCTCTCTCTGCCTGTAAGGATTTCCGAGCAAAGAGTTTCCGAGGCCAGGGCCTTGCTAGGGAGGATAATTTTGAATTGCTTTCCACCCCACCTTTCTGAAAAACCCTGGGGAAGATCCTTTATTTAGCTACATTAACATTCGCTACAGGAATGGTGGTAGAAGATTGTTTAGATAAAATCCACAAGTCAATATTCCTGCTACATCTGCTGCGAACTTCTCACTAGAGGCACCGTTCAGAGCATCCTCCAGAAACTTCTATCTGGTGACTCACACCAGGGCTCCCTCAGATCTTTGTGCCAGGAGAACTGCGTCTCCCCGGGGAAATGAGATGTGTCCCTCCCGGGCGATAACCGAAGAACCGCGTGTCCCCCTTTGCCTTGGCTCTCAGGAGGCTGCAGGCAGCTCAGCCTTAGGGCTCAGTCCTGGGTGCTCTGTCGGCCCCCACGGTCGGGATGTCTTGCCTTGCTCCTCTCAACCGTGCTTTCTCCTCTTTATTCTCCCTCTTTTATGGATTTTGATATTTTATTCATTTAAAGGCCATTTTAAATTCTTCTGCAGAGGTGAGAATGAAATTAAGCTTCACTGATTGCTGGAGGTTTGGTGGGGAGCAAGCGGGAGGAGAGGCAGCTGCAACAGGACACGCAGGAACTTTGGGGGATGATGGAATTCCTGTACCTTGATTGTGGTGGTGGCTACCCGGGGACGTGTATCTGCCAAAATTCATTGACCTGAGCCGTTAAAATGGTGTATTTTAATGGAAATAAATGAAAGCCTCAACAAAGTTGATTCATTCACCTGACTAATACTGCGTTTCTGACCACACCTTGCCTGGGGCTGGACAGGAAGGCTGCGCACCCTTGTAGGTGCTGTTCACTGGACAGGGGAACGTAGCCGAGGGGCCAGGCGCGGCTGAGGTCCAGCCCACAGGCTCACTAAGCCAGGCATCCGGCACAGGGCTCAGCTTTTGAGGAAGAGGCAGCCTTTTCTATTTTAGAAAAGGCTTTATACGGATTCCTAGAAGTCTTGTCTTCAAGATATTTACATATGGTGAAGATATTCATACAGTGACAAAGGTCATAGTGTCCAGGGGTATCCAACATTTTGGCGTCTCTGGGCCACACTGGAAGAAGAATTGTCTTGGGCTACACATTAAATACATAAACATTAACAAAAATTAAAAAAATCTCATAATGTTTTAAGTAAATTTACGATTTTGTGTTGGGACGCATTTATAGCTGTCCTAGGCCTCATGCAGCCTATAGGCCACGGATTGGACGCCCACGATTGCAGACAATTCTAAGCCCCCGTGGACCTTGTAGCCTGAGCGGAGAGAGTGGTAGCCAGGCAGGACACGTGTCGTGGTGTGTGTGATGAGCACTGTGCAGAAATGAACAGGATGACGTAATGGGGAGTGTTGGCCTGGGGAACAGTCTTCCTGTAGGCCACAGGTGGCAAACACAAGGCCGGCGGAATCCGGCCCTCCACCTGGTTTAATCCGGCCCGGCATTTTGTTTCCAGGGGCTCCTTGCCCCTAGTTAAGGAGTAGTTACATTTACACAGTCCTAAAATTAATTCAGCCCTTCGAAGGCAACCGCAAGGCTGATGTGGCCCCCGGTGAAAATGAGTTTGACACACCTGCGATTAGTCGTCACAGAAGACTTCTTGGGAAATGACATTTCAGCTGAGGCCCAAGTGGCAAGAATCAGCCAGCCTTGCAGAGTGTGGGAGGAGAGCGTCCCAGGCAGAGGGAGCAGCGAGAGCGGGTGCTCAGAGGCAGGAGCGCGGGACCCGTTCAAGGACCAGAGAGTGGGCCTGTGTGGCATGTCATGAGCGAATTGCAGAGTGGCGGAGGGGTCAAGACTGTGACTCATCCTCAGAAAGGTACACCTACACCTGGAAAAGTGGCTCAGAATTCTGCCCACACCACAAAACGTTTTATTTCTCAGCGATTTTAAAGCTGCAAGAGACAGAGAGATTGGGCAGCCCTTCCACGCTCTGCTACGACCAGGGCAAACAACAAGGCCCGGCTCACTCTGGCACAGGTGGGGCGAGGACCCAGTCTTGGCCTCCACTCATCCCAGCCATTGCCGGTTAGTTGGGGTCTTCGCCTCATTCACGTTCCAGGGAGAAACCTCTTTGATTGTTTCTCTTCGGGACGTCGTTGGCATTTCAGACCCGGCAATTCGTGCTGCGTGGGGCTGCCCGTGCACGGAAGGAGGTTGAACTGCTGACTCCTGCCCATGAAATGCCAGCAGCACCCCCACCCTTCTGATCGTGGCATCCGTAAAACCACACCCGCCCCCCACCGGAGGCCTCCGGTGGGGGCAGCATTGCCATGGTTTGAGAACCACTGGGTTAGACACTCCAGTGCAGCCTGGTTCAGTGTGGCGTCTTGTTTCTAGAGAATTCTAACAGTGCTTATCAATGGCTAAACCCCAAGAGGAATTTCCCTTGGGGGGAAAAGACAGAGGTGTCTTTCAGAGGTGTGTGGAACCCAAAGTGACGTTTTTATTTCTTTATGATTCTGGGCCAGCTCCATTTGTTTCTAAAACAAAATGTGTTTGGACTGGGTTAGAGTCACATCTCGCTTCCACTAAACAGCTGACTTATTTTTCTTGCACAATGACATGTGGCGAAATCAAGGACATGGGAAATTTTTATTTCTTTTTCGTCGTGCGGGGGTGGGGGCAAAAGTAGGTTTACAGTTGTTGATGTGGAAGATAATGCAGTAATTGATAAATAATCTCACAAGAATAATCTTTGTTTTGCATACTCACAACTGTAAACCAACTTTTGTCCCACCCTGTATAATGTAATTAGTCGTCCCAAACAGCAAATATTTACGTACTTGTGAGCTGGCATTCTCCTTTGGACTCCTGCAGCCCAGTACCAGCGCAACCCCAGGGACCGTGGAGCGGGAGGGTGACAAAGGACAGAGCTTGCCAACGAAGGTTGTTGTGTTTCTTCACCGAAACCTGGGTCTGGCCGGGGCCACCTCTGTCCGCCCCCTCCCGCTATCTGAGCATGAGGGTGGGGTTCCCCCTTAACTCCAGGGCCACAGCACGAACACGCTCAGACTCGCCGTACACCCGGCCTGAGAAGCATCTGGGTGGGCGGGAAATGGCACAGGCATCGGCTTGAAGGCAGCATTTTAAAAGTCGTTGTTATGGCTCTAGAAAATACGACCCAGAGCAACGGCTGTCACCCCCCTTGCACTACTGGGTCTCTTGGCACCAGCTTGGAACCTGTACTGGCAAGAGAGAAAAGAACTATCACCAAGTGTGTGGCCTGAAAAAAACTTCAGTTTGGTGTTTGAACCACGAGGACACACTAAAAAGTCATCTCCAAAGTTACAGTGTTATAAGCAGCAGGGCCACGTCGTGGGAAGACAACTGACCTCAGTGTCAAGAGAGGTGGATTCAAGAATGAAAGAGAGAATCCATGAGTGAGTTCATACTGACACACGTGAATGAATGAACGAATGAGTGAATGAGAAAGGAAAAGTTTTCATTACAGTAGGGTTCCAATTAATACATGTAGGAAGAAAGATAAAATTAGAAAATGACCACTTGGCAGCCACCACACTGATGGTTGTTTCAGGTAAGAATCATTTATTTGTAATAAAATTACTGTGTGAAGTGTGATGAGAAGCATCCCCACCTAGTCTTAAGCTATCTTCTCATAAGACACTTTTAATTACAAAGGAGAAAAATGCCAAGTTGACTGTGGAGAGAGCTGGTGTTGTAAGTCCGCTGTGGTGATGAAAGAGTTCTTTCGAGAAATACGTGCTGAAATATTTAGAGGCGAGGGAAAGCGAGAACGATGGACAGTCTTGTTCCAGCCCTGCCATTAGCCTAGGGACCTAGGACAAGTTATGGAAACCCTCTGGGCCTTGGTTTCATATTTGTGAGATGACAAGCTGCAATAGATCAGTGGTACTCCAAGTGTGGTTCCTAAAATAGCTCTTCTGGGAAGTTGTTAGAAATGCAGATTCACCAGGCCCCACCCCAGGCCCAACGCAGAAGCTCTGGGGGTGGAATCTGTGTACAAACTCACCCTCCGTGAGGTTCTGGTGCGAGCGCAGGTTGAAGGAGCTCGCCCTGGTGCATCCCGGAGGCTCTGCCGGCTTTAACGTTCTGTGGCTGTCCTGTGCCTCTCCTACCGAGGACAACCCTTTCTCAAAGAGGGCACCTCCCCTCTCCCTGTTCATTCATCATTTAGTTGGTGCTGACAAAGGGCTTTTAAGGGATGTGCAAGTACCGGAAGTTTGGGGAAATGGTTCTCCCGGGCATTCAGACCCAACTTCTGCTTGCAATAGGTACAGATTAAACGCAAAACATTTAATAATCCTACTTAGGTCAGGAGACATTACAGAAACCAGGCGATGCATAATTAAGTTCCACACAGAGGCTTATCTGCCTTGGCCTCTTACTAAAATGCTGGAGCCAGTTGCTTCTAGAAGGAATGGGGCTGTAAATCATTTCTGAGGGTCTCTGTGACTAGCTGTAGAAAAGTTGACCTCAGCCTTCTCTCCGGGATAAATGTTTCTTGGATCGATCAGGTGGTAAGAATCTCTTCAAGTTCCTTCTAAATGCCTCCCCAAGCCCAGTGTTGACTCTTGTCTATTGAGTCTAAGCTGTGACCTGAGAGAGTGCTGAGTTCATTGCTGATTTGGCTGATTAAAAACAAACAAACAAAAATCTCTCCCATTTTAGTGTGCCGATGGCTCGGGTCCCCAGAGGTGGAGCGCTCCCGTCCACTCCCTGGTCTTCAACACCGCCTGACTCTCAAAGCTACTTTTTCAATCTGGACCATTCCTCAATTCCAGTGTCTGATATTTTTGGTTTTATATATTTTTAAATATATTGAATGGATAACACATTCATATGCTTCAAAACTCAAATGAGACAAAAATGTGTACAGTAGAAGTCTACATGCCCATCTCTCCTCTTCCCCTGGCCATCTCCGCTCCAGCCTCCAGCTTCAGTTTCTGATTTTTGACAAACCTGGGGATCCCTTTTTAGAACTGGTGTCACCTGAAATCCACTCTTCCCAAAACAAATCCATTGTCTTCCCTACTCTCCTGAACCTGACCTCTTTAAGCCTCTTTGTCTTCATCTATAAAATGGGATAATAACAGCACTTACCTTATAGAGTGTGTATGCTCCTTGTATAGCCAATACTTGTAAACTTGAGCACTGCTGGGCACATAGTCAGCCCTCAGTAAAAGTTCATTATTGATAACCCTATAATAATGATAATAATAATAATAATAAACAAACTCTCCTTAAATAACTCAGTGTCATTTTGCCTTTCCCCCCCAATCTTCCAAATCGGCAGTTCTAGAGTTCATGTTTTCCCTTTTTCCCCTTGCTCTCCATTCCAAATATTTTGGCTCATCTAGCTTTAAATTACTCCTTTCTTAATGGGATTTGGTCGGGCCATTAGAGCCAGAAAAAAACTCCCTGGGAGGCTGCCCTTTTCTTGCCAAGGCCCTCGGA
>PVIA01017120.1:0-16648 GCA_004024845.1 Tonatia bakeri
GGTGGGTGGATAGTGGGTGGGTGGATGAGTGGGTGGATGGTGGATGGATGGGTGGATGGATGAATGGACAGATGGATGGATGGTGGGTAGACAGGTGGTGGGTGGGTGGACAGAAGAAGGTGGAGGTTGGGAGGGTGGGATTGCTGCCCATCACGCAGGGCTACAGAACACCTAAATCAACCTGGTGCAGTGGGCTGGGGTGGGAGCTCGTGCATGGAGGTGGGAATGTTCTGGGAAGCCCTTGATTCAGACCAGGAGGGGCTCCCCCTTCCCCTCATGGCAGAGGTCGTCTCCCCATGAGTTCACAAGCTCATTCTCCCTCTGGGTCTCAGTGTTGCCCGACACCCACCCTTGTGGGCACAGTGGCACTCTGCATCCATCACTGCAGTTCCCTCCCTCCCTGCACCCACTCTGGGCTCATTTCAGCGGGCCTTCTGTGCCTAGTCCTTGAGGGGATACACAGGCCACCTCCAGGACGGGGTGGTACTGGCAGGGTCGACTGGAGCACCCAAGGGTTGCCAGCAGTTCAGGGCCAACTTGTGGGGCAGGTGGAGAGGGTGGCAACTGGACCACACAGCAGAGATGGGGGGTATTGGGAGTGAGGGTGGGGGTGGTCAGCGGACTGTACCTGGGTGGTCTCAGCATGAAATCTGCTGGAAGCTCTACCCCAGAGCCAACTGACTCGTCCTTCCCCTGGGCTGGCCCCGAGGGACACTGGTGAGAACAGGAGTCCTGAGTGACACCACCCATTTCACAGGTGAGGAGATGAGGCAGCAGGGCCACCTGAGTGACCCCGGCAGCAGGGACAGAATGGGACGGGAGGCGCCAGGCTCCAGGGCCCAGGCCCAGACCCGGTTGGCAGGGGCAGCGGCCACAGCCAGCACCCAGTCTGTTTTGGATGAAAATCACCACACAAACTGGGGACTGTCTTCTAAAAAGGACTCCTCTGGCCTCCTCATGCCCCCTCTCCCGGCCACGGCCCCGCCCTTCCTGTTCCGCAGGCATCAGACCAGCGCTGCCCAGGCAGGAGGTTCCCCCCTGCGCCCCCCCCGCTTCATGGTGCCCTGGTGGGAAGACACCCTGGAGGATGCCCCACCATGGGGCAGCCCTGTGGTGGGTGCTGGGTGGTCCCTGTGGGCCCGCGAGGACCCCATCAAGGGCAGCCGCACATGATGAGGCCAAGGGCTCCAGGTGCAGCCGCCACCAAGGTCACCCAAAAATGGTGCGTAGAGCCCAAGTCTGGGGTCAGCTCCTTCCTCTGCAAAGGGTCTGGGGGACAGAACCCAGGAACAGCCCTCACCACCTCCCTGGGGCCGGGGCTAGGGGGCTGGGGGCTGAGGGCTGAGGCAGGGGCCGGGCAGGGGGTGCCATGAGGCAGGACGGCGGGGTAATTGGATAATTCCAACCTAAGAGAGGGCAGGGGCAGGGCTGCCAGCTCCTGAAATTGCCTCTAAATGAAAGTCTGCAGGGGGCGGCGGGCTGGATGGGCCACCACCGTGGGGGTAGGGGCGGCGGCGGTCCTTTCCCAGGCCGGGAGCAGACGCAGGCTGGGCTCCGGCCACGAAGGCTGCGCCAGCCAGCCGCCGTCTGCCTGCTCCGGTGCCGAGTGATGAAACTTTAAGTGAATCGCTGACCTTTCTGGGATGACAGGTGACCCGCGCCGCATCGAAGGAGGGTGACGAAATTGCTGCTGCTGCCCGAAAATAAACAATAAGAGACGAGTGTGGTTTGAAAAGATTGACTGGCTTCAACCCCAGAGGAGAGAATTATGTCGGGGCGTCGCTCAGAGCCCGCCGCTCTGCCCCTCCCCTTGAGGGGCGGCAAGGCCCGGGGACCCCCAGCTCTCAGGGAAGGAGGGGTCGGGGAGGGGAGCTGTCCAGCCCCCAGCCCTCGAGGTGGCGTCCACCAGGACTACGTGCAGCTCTCTCACCTGCAGGGCCAACGCCAGCCCCCCCACCCCGCCCACCTCTGCTATAGCCGGGTCAGGCTGCTGTCCCCCCACCTTCCCAGGACCAGCTCCCGTTCCCAGGCTGGGGCTCCAAGGGCAGCGGCCAGTGAGAGCCCCACTGCAGCCGGCTGCCCAGTCGCACGCAGCCCAGCTCTGGGCCCTTGGAGGGTCGGGGGGACCAGGGCCAGCGGGGACCCTCCCCGTCCCCGGTTTCCTTGAGGAAGACACAGCCCAGGGCCCACGGATGAGGGGCTGCTGAGGCACCAAACACGCTCCCTCCCCTGCGCCCCTGTGCAGGTTAGATCGGGCTCCTGGGGCTGGCAGGGGGAGGAGGTGGGGCCAGGCGGGTGAAGTCTGCCATCCCAGGCTCTGCCGCCTGCCTGGGACTCTGGCCACACAGGCTGGTCCCACCCAGCCAGCAGGACCGGAAGTCCCGTGGGCAGGGACGTGCCTGTGCCCCCTCAGTGAGGGGCAGGACCCAGGCCAGGGCCCAGCACGAGGTCCCCAGTCCCTGAGGGGCTTCCTCCTTCCCTGCAATCCCCAGAACGGGCCGGGCTCCCTGGGCCAGCCCCAAACTCGGCCCCACCAGGGTCCAGCCCAGCCCTGTCTGACACGGGCCGCCCCCTGACCGCCCCTTCACGAGGGCGCAGCTGCGGTGACTGAAGCCCCACCCTCCTGCAGCCCCTCCCTGGCAGGTGACCTTTGGCATTGCCCCGAGCCCCTCACACCCCCCGGGGCTGCCCCCATCCCGCACTGGACTTTCTGCCCCTGCTCCCCCCACAAACTCCTTCCGCTCCCACCCCGAGAGCTGGCCCTGACCGGTCACCCCAAGCGTGATGGCCCCACTCAGAGGACCTTGACGCCCTGCCCCCAGTTCTGAAAGCAGGGCTGGATGTGGAGGGAGGCCCCACGGGGCCCAGGGCGGGAGGAAGCCCCCACAGCCCAAGTGCTGTGAGCGCAGGTGTGTGGGCATCTTCTCGAGTCCCCGCTCTCGGTGTCCGGGTCACACGTCCCGAAGTGGAGCGGCTGGGTCCTGCCGTCGTTGTACTTCTGAATCTCCGTCCTGTTCCCACAGGTGCTGCACAGTTTACAGGTCTGCCCACCGTGCTCGGGGTCCCAGAGCCTGGTCACCCGCCCGGCGTCTGGGGTTTGGGGAGCGGTCGCCCTGCTGGGGTGTCGACGTGGTCATGCACGGGCACCATCGTGGGAGTGTGCCCATGCACCTCGCTGCCGTCCTGGTGCGCCCGCCAACAGGCACCCTGTCGGGAGCCCGGTCTCTGCGTCTGCCCCCCGCCCCCCTCCCCCGCACTGCACAGCAGAGCCTCGCCCCATCCTGTGCTCCAGGGAGATTTTCTCAACGACTTGGACACCACCATCCACGGCCCTGACAGGGCTGAGCACACAGCCAGATGGGCCCAGGGGCCCCCATGAGTGAGGCCCACACAGCAGGACGACTCAGCCACTACAGGACCAGGCAACCCTCCTCGGTGGGCCTCCCAACCTGGGTGTCACAGGGAGACCAAGTCGCTCAGGCCCTGATCCCCACCCCCAACCCCCTGGAATGAAGTCCCACCAGTGTCCCCCCGACACCCTGAAGTATGCAGCCCCGCTGCCCAACCCTCGTCCAGGTGGTCCCTTCGCCTGCTCCCTGCTCTGCCTGCTGGTCTGGGGGTCTCTGTGAGCAGCAGGTAGGTGCGCCCCAAGGAGGAGGGCCCAGCCAGCAGACTGAACAGTGCGAGGTGGACAGGCCAACATCCTAGAGGCCCCACTGCAGGGCGAGGCCGAGAGCAGCTGCCTCCAGCTTGGCCTCCGCTGGCTCCAGGCCTCCGGTACCATGGTCAGGGCACCGCCAGTCTGCCAGGGGCCCGTCGGCAAGAGCTGGGAGGTCAGGGTGGACCCCAGAGGGTGGGCGGAGGGACAGCAGGGTGAGGAGAGGCAGCTCCTGAGCGGTGAGATCCCGCCCCAGGCTCCCCTCCCGGGTCCCCAGGAGGGGCCGAAGCCCCCACTCTCAGGGCCCCGTGCCCACACGGGGACACCTGGTGCCCCCACGGCGCCCGGCCTGGGGAGGCTGGGCGTCCATCACCCGCTGTCCTTCAGCGCCTTGCGCCTCGCCCGCGGGGGAGCCATTTGGACCTGCCCAAGCTGAACAGTGCAATATCCCCGCGGAGCCACGAAGCTGATTAATAATTTGGAAATGAAATCAATACGGCTCTGCTTCCCGCTCCTGGATGGTCCCCATGCGCTTGGACACAGGGGCAGAGGGCGAAGGGACAGAGGAGCTGGGGCCTGGGTGGGCGCGCCGACCCGGCCCAGACCTGCCTCAGATTCGCTGCTGGGCTGCAGACCCTGGTCCTGACCTCTGACCTTCGGCCTGCAACTCCTGATTGCGCCCCGTGCGCCTCAGTGAAGGGCGGCTGTACAGCCCTCCTGGAGCCTGGTGACAGGCAGCCTTCGCCTTGGGGCCCGTGAGGGGGCAGAGTGGGGGGACAGTCCGTCCCCTGCCTGGGGTTCCCTGGGAACAGAGCCTGGCTGGGTTCTGGGGCTCCCATGCCAGCAGCCCCAGGGGGCAGGCCCACATCTTGTCAAAGCCCTTGCAGGCGGGCCAGGCTGCGCACCCAACCCCTCAAAGCCTGCCCCCCCCCGCCCACCCTGCAGGGTCCGGTCAGTCCGCCCACCATGCTCCCTCCACAGGCCCAGAGCCGGGGGACACGCAGGAAACCTGCCATAGGAGTCCCTGCCTCTTCCTGGCTCGGGCAATGCGGCCCCTGCTCCACTGCCCTGGTTTGCCTGGGCCAGGGGGTGGGGTCCAGACCCCGGGTTCCCAGAGACCCTCTCACTAAGCCTCACCCCAGTCTGGGCCGCCCCAGTCTGGCCCCCGGATGTTGGCTGTGTCATCTATGCCCCACCCCCACCCCGTCTGTCCCCAAGACCAGCCACTAGTCACGAAGGGTGGCTCGAGCCTGGCCCAGGACACCCCTTCACCGCTCCCAGGACACCTGCTGGCCTCGGTGGCCGCAGCTGGTGGGCACCCCAGACACTCGGAGGACAGGCACATGCTGGCTCGGCCATCCCCGGGTCCCTGGCCGATGGGCACCGAGGTCCGAGCGAGCGGGCAGGCACTGTGCCCACAGTCCCGGGGGTCAGTGGCACAGCAGGGCCACCGCAGAGGCCGTGGTCCCGAGTCCCAGGTCTGGTTGGCCTGGTGGACGCCAGGCCGGCGTGGGGCAGGGAGGGCTGCCCGCCCCGGAGGGCCCCGGCTCTGGGCACAGGCGGAGCCAAGGACTGTGGCCCAGCGGCTTCAGGAGCCGGAGTTCCTTGACCCGCACCGGGCGGGGAGGCGGCATTATGGGGCCATTGACCAGCACGGCATTGATCCCCGAGAATGTATCGCACAAATCATTTTGCACTAAACTGCGGGATCGATGGAGAAATCTCCCGGAAAATTTATATTAAAGTCTCTGTTTGCCTAAATGAGTTCCCGGTGCCCCATATTGAATATTTGGCTGATGAATTGAATGGGTTTAAATTTGAACATTGCAGACCCATTAAAGAATGAATTCTTAAATCAAAGCCTGCCGTTTATGATTGAAATGAGATTTCTCCCATGATGGGCCAGCCGCTGTATAAATCAGCTCTGCGCTTTATACCGAACCATAAACAAGATATAATTCTTTTAAATACACAACAGGTGCCCTAAATCTTCTGATGCATCTCTCGTTCACCTGAGGTGCGGCCCGGTCCTCGCTCCTGGTCCCGGAGGCCCCGACGGCGTCCAGGGGTGGGGACAGCCGGGTGCCTGGGATGGAGGGGTCCCACCCCCTGCACTGCTCCGGAGGTCCCTGAGGGGCCACAGGCGGTCAAGGCCAGGCACCGCCAGAGCCCCCCGAGTGTGCTCAGCGCCCCAACACCCGTGCACAGGCACACACCCACACGGTCACACCCACACGGCCACACCCAGGCACGCTCTCACTGCCCCTGTGTGCGCACACAGGCAAATGCACATGAGCGGCAGGTCCTAACCGTGAAGAGTGCATGGAAAGCTGGCCAGTGCACACGTCCCCACGCCACACGGGCCGTCACGCTCCGCAGGGTCACCGTTCACGCGGGCTGCCAGGGACACGCAGGCTGGGTCCTGGGCCTCCGGGCCAGCATTCCCGCCTGTGGCTCCCACGGACCCTGGTGTCGGACGCGGGAGGCCCGAAGGCAGTTCCTTATTTTCCTCTTTCGTGAAATTTAACATCGGCGTCTGACACCAGCACGGAGCCTTGCTGTGTAATATTCTCAAACCACTGTTTTCTAAATCGCCCCTAAGGACCAAGTCTGTGTTTCCTCCGCGAATCGGGGGCTGTCATCTGAGGGGGAGACGGCGTCTCCCACCAGCGGGGAGCGCGCTGGGCAGCTGCGGCCGCGGGCACTGACCCGGTGTGGCCACTCTGCGGCCTGGACCCGCGGAGTCCTTCCGGGCCAGGAGCTCACCGCGACGCTCTGCCTGGACCCCTGGGCAAGTCCTCGCAGCAAAGGATGCTCGGAGGCGCCTCCAGGAGGGTCTGTCTGCGGGGGCGACACGCGTGGGTGGGGGGCGTTCCCACAGCGTTTCCTCTGCGGGTGGAAGAGCTTCTCTCCAAAGCGCTTCGGTCTCCACCGCGCGCGGCCACGCAAGTCCTGCCCCCGGTCTCTGCGCGCCGGTCCACCTCTTCGTGGTGCGAGCCCGCTCCTCCGCCCCTTCCGCGCCCACCGACTCTCCGTCCGGGACGCGGAGCCTCACCCCGTCCCGAGTGGGCTGGGGCGCGGTGACCGGCTTCCCACAGAGGTCAGGGCAGTGACGGTGCCTCCAGGCCCCTGACCGAGGGACAGCACGGGGCGCAGGCGTCCGGGGGACCACCGACCGCAGGACGACCCTGAGTGCCCCAAACCCCTGCCCCACGGAACCTGCGTGGGCTCGCACCGGCTGGGGGGGGACACCCGCAAAGGGGCTCGGATCCCTCCGCGGCTGCGCTGCTGCACCGCAGCCCCTTCAGGGCCCCACGCGCCCCGGGGACGCCCCGGCCACCCCGCCTGGGAGTGAGTGCCGGCCCGGCAGGAGACAGACGCGGCCGCCGCGCCTGGTGACCACACGGGCGCAGGGGAAGGTCCCAGACCCGCGGGCGAGTCGGTCCGCGCCCCGCCACTCGTCCTGCGCCCCGACCTCCCTGCGCCGGGTCCGGCTCCGCAGGTGTGTCTCCTTTGCTGTTTTCACGAATAAGTGATTTTAAAAGTAAACGGGCAGCCCGTGCTTTTAAATTTATACGCTGGTTATATTTGCATGAACTCGAGCTCAGTTCCTACCTGGATTCAGCTCTCGGGAGACCGATGCCAAGTGGCTGTTTGGGGGGGCGGGGGGGCGTGTCATCTTTGTCTGAGCCCGGTCCCAGCTGAGCAGGCTCCTCTGCAGGGAGTGACCACAGCCGAGTCCTGTTTGCAGCTCTCCCCGCCTCTCCACCGATGACATCACCGCTGGTGCAGAAACCCTACCCGGCGCCTGCCCTGGAGGGAGCCTTGCCCCTGGCCGCCCCCTCAATCCCCCCACCGTGTGGGCGGGTGACTCCCTTCAAAACAGGACAGGGATGGGCTGTCATTTCTGGGCCTCCGCTGGGCAAGACTGCGGCCCCAGCCCTGTGCTGGGCCTCCTCTCCCTCCGGTCCCTCACCCAAGACCCCTCAGACAGGGGACAGTTTCCTTGTTGGGGCAGCCCAGGGCCCAGCCTGGGGTCCCTCTGGAAGCCGATCCCACCCCCGGCAGCCCTGCCAGCCACACTCGGACGGCGGGCCCTCAGCGGGCAGGAGACAGCGGTACCGGCGGCTGTGGGCAAACCGCTTCGGGGGACTTGCCACCGAACACGGGCGCGAGCACTGAGGATTCCTTCACAACCGGAGTTCACACGCGGGTCTGCGGAGCACGGACACGGGCTCGACACGCAGAATCCCGTTCTGTCGCCATGAGCTCCAGGCAAACGCTCAGAACCGAAACCGAAACCGAAACTCGCGGGATGAACACACGGAAACAGGAGCAAGGCCTCCACAGGGAGACAGACAAGTCGGGCGGCGCGGCCCACGTCCGCGGGCTGGGGGCTCAGTCTCAGCGCCCTGTGATCCCGCCCCCTGCCCCCCACCACCACCGCCGCCACCAGGGAGGAGGACAAGGACTTACCATCCCAGCTGAGACACTGCCGCCTTCTGTGAAGCTCCCTGAGCTGCGTGGGCGTGCGGGCAGTCTGAAACGGCCGAACAGTCGGGAAGGAAAGGGAAAGACTGGACCGGCCCAGCGATGCCGAGACCTCCTGCAACACTGTGGCCCCCCACCAGCAGGGGGCACAGCCAGGCCCACAGCGGGGGGCCACGCCAGAGCAGCGAGCCACACACAGGCCGAGCTCACTCCCCACGAGGCCCCGGTGCTTGTGGGCGGGACAGGAGCGTCAGGCCGCCACAGTGCAGGGTAGTCAGGACGGTGCCCTGGGGAGGGGGTGGCCGCATCTTCCTCCACGTGACCCGCCGCAGATTAACTCAGGGAGCTGCACAGAGGACCCAAACCGTGAACCTCCCCCCAGTGACCGTGAGGTGGGGTTCTATCTAGACCCACCGTCCACACTGACCGGCCGGCAGGGCAGGGTCCGAGCCACGTGCACTGTGACGGTCCTCAGGTCTCTTTCAGCTCCCGCCTGGCACCCAGCATGGCTGCCGAGGGACGTGGGCCCGTGGGCCCGACAGCTAAGAACCAGCCCCGTGGCAGGCGGGCGGGGGCAGAATAGGGACGGGAGGGCCAGCAGAGACCAGGGCGGAGGGCAGACAGAGCGTCTCCGGGGACAGAGCCCCCGGGGCGAGGGCACGAGGCGGGTGGCGGCCGCTGCACAGATGTGGATGTGGCTGGGCAGCAAGGCCGGGCCCCGAGACTGTCTGAGCCTCAACTCTGTGCCCCAGACACCCAGGGTCAGAGCGCTGTCCCCTGAAACGCCCACTTCAGACGGCCCAACGTGTGGCCCGGGAGAGCAGGGTCAGGGCCCGACCCCCAGCCGGCTGCAGCCTGGGCCGGGCGGCACACCTGGCCGCGGTCAGGGTGGCCGGGGGGATGGGCTGTGTCTGGGGGGACAGATCCAGGCTTGACACGGGCAAACTCCGGGTGTGTCCCCTGGAGGGACAGCCCTGGCCTGGCCCTGGAGCTTCCCGCTGGCAACGGGAGGGGCCGGGTCCTCATGTCCCCGACCAGCAGCACCGGCACTGGGCGAAGCTCAGAGCGAGAAACAGCCGGGACTGGGGGACCCAGGGCCCGGTGTGTCTACGTCGGCCAACAGCATCCATGGATTAACGCAGTCCACAGGCAGGGGCCTGCACCCACACAGGATACCCAGGCCTGAGCCGGAGCAGGAGGGAAGAGCGGACCCACAGGGGCAGTGGGGGCGGGGTGGCTGTCCGGTGGCCAACCGCCCATCTGGACGCCAGCAGTGCCGAGACCCCGGGGACCACGGGAGGGTGAGCAGTGGGGGTCTCTGCAGGGAGCTGTTTCCACGTCGGGTGGATCTCCCTGGCTTCCGTGGGAAATCGTGCTGGCTGCAAACACCACCACAGCTCTAACGCCACATGGCACCACCCACAGAAGTACCCTTGAGCGAGGCCCCTCCCTCTCTCTCAGGAGACGGGAGTGGGCGGTGGGCACACCAGGGCCGGTCTGGGTCACCTCATCCTCAGAGACCTTAGCGTCTGTCTCCCTGCTCCAGCTCCGTGCCCGTGGCTTCCTGCCTCAAGGTCGTCTCTTGGTTCAAATGGCTGCCAGAGTGCCAGCCATCACTCCCTCTGTTCAGGGAGCAGGAAAGAAGAAACATGAGGGACGGAGGGAGTGTCCTCAGAGGGGTCAGTGACAGGTATGGAGCCTCCCAAAGTCCTGCCCATTTGCACACATCTCATCGGCCAGGGTGGCCACGTGGCCTCACCCAGCTACAAGGAAGGTTGGGAAGGGGCAGACGTCGGACTAAGCCTGGACGAGTGAGAACTTCGTGGCTTGGGATGGGGGGCTCTGTGGTGCCAGTCGGCCCCCCACCCAGCAGAAAGTGAGGACAGAGGTGGAAAAGCCCCCCACAGGTTCTGGTGTGGGACAGGGGCCGGCACCAGCCCCTCCCTGCCAGCCTGACAGAACCCAGCACTCTGTCCCTGGCTGCCCTCAGCTCCTTGCACTCTGGCTTGGAGACGCGCCCAGGTCTGCAGGATGCACGGATAGGGCTGGCGAGGGCTCACACAGTCCCTGTCACTGTGGTTGTCGGTGCAGGACAGGAGCCCAGCCTCGGGGCAAAGCTCGGACTTCAACTTCTGGACAGAAGGTGGAGCCAGCTGGAGTGGCCCCTTCAGCAGAGGACCCTTTTCAGCCCCTCGGGCTCCCAGCTGGGCCCTCCTTCTGCTGGGCCCCCGGCCCCCCACTCCCCTGCCCTCTGAGCCCACGGGATGCCACACAGGCCCTGTCTGCAGCCCTCCCCGCCTCACCCCCACCTGGCTCAGCTGCCGGCCCTCAGGGTCTCCACTGGCAGGCACCCCATTTCCAAGCACTCGGGGGTGCCCTGCACCCCTGGACAAGGCCCGAGGGCAGCAGGAGCTGGAAGGAGAGACCCCCGGAGCCCAGACAGGACTCACGCTCAGCCTACAGTGGCCCCTCAGCCCCACACCCCAAACCAAAGTGGAGGAACCAGGCTACCCCACGGTACACACAGGGAGAGCAACCCAGGCAGGGCCGCCGAAGTGACCCGTCACGGCCACTCGGCTGGTGTTCAATCCCCGCGCCAAGGTGCATGGGGTGAGGCTGTCCTGCTCTCAGAACCGGCGCTGACCAGGCCCCAAGAGTCCCTCCCACGGACGGGACGCGCAGCCGAGGGCAGGTCCCTGCCTCCGCCACCCCTGGCTCCCGGGCCGGCCGAGGCTGTCCTGGACCTGAGGTGCCTGCTCCAGCTGGTCAGCACTTTCCCGGGGACCGTCCCGCCCGGCCACTTCCCTGGAGGGGTTTCCAGGTCCCCTCCAGAGACAGGGCTGCGGGGCTCAGCCACGGCCTCGGTGACGCAGGCCGGGGGCTCACCCTGGCCTGAACGGAGATGGCCTGTCCTGCTGGACAGCAGATGGGCAGTTTTCCGGAGCCCACCGGGTTGCCCGCCTGCCCCAGCACCCGAGGCCTGGCAGGCCCCTCCCACAGCGGGTGCGGCTGCGCCCGTGACCTTGTGATAACCCAAGTGCCATCCGTCAGCGGCCGGCCGCCAGGCTCCGGAACACTGCGGCAGCTCATCTGAATTCAAATTACCCTGCGCGCCGCGCCGGGGTGCCAGCCATAACTCAGCGCGGCGAGGAGGAGCGGGGCCCGCCCGCGGATTGGACATTACCATCCATTCCTGGGGCGTCGGACAGGGCTGCTAATGAAAATATCAATCAAAAACTCGGCTGACTTAATGGTCAATTTAAATTAATTAATTGGGGAGGAGAAAAAAGTCGAGGGGGCAGCGCTGACAGGCCCCGTCTCAGGCGGGCAGCGGGAAGCTCAGTGCCCGGCCGGGTGCAGCCCCCACCCTGGAGACGGGGATCCCCGGGCACCCCGGGGCCCGTGCCCAGCACCCACCTGGGGAGGGGTATGAGGGCCGGCCTTGCAGCCCCAGCAGCGCTGATCCGGCTGCAGGAGGCCCATCTGAGTGCCCGGCCTGGTCTGCACCTGCCAGGCCCCTCCCAGCACTGAGGCGGTGTTGGGGGTGCTGGCCAGCTGGGCTGGCATGGGCAGCCCACAGTCGGGTCCCCTCCTGGACTCCCGCCACCCATCGGACTTCCCCTTCTCCTCCGTGAGAAGGGACGGCGGCAGCCACCTCCGGACACACATGGCACGGCGAGCTCATGCCGCATGGTCGGGGTCGGGTGCCCAGAGGCCCCTCAGGAGGGTCAGTAAACTGACTTCTAAATGCAGAGAGTGGGCAGCGCCCAGAGGACTGGAGGCGGCAGGCGTCCACTGTCCCTTCAGCCGGGAGGTTTGGGGAAGAGCTTCCAAAGCCCTGGTGACAGGGCAGCAGGGCTTGACAGAGACACGGGCAGGAGCACGAGGCTCAGCGACGCTCGGCCCCAGGTGTGAGGCCCCCGAGGCGCCCGGCAGACACCAGCTGCCACAGTGCAGGTCAGGTTGAAGTGGACTCCGGGGACTCTGGGGATTCCCCACTGAAACGCTTTCTGTCCTGAGAAGCGGTGACAGGACCCTGCAGGCTGACCCCGGAGAGGGTGGTGGCTGGCCACCCCGAGCCTGACCTGCCGGTGTCCTCCGAGGTCCCTCATGGCCTCCCCCAGAGCCTGGCCTGCACGTGCACCGTGCCCAGCTGCCTGGGCTCTCAGCTGGTGGGGACGCAGGTCCCTCCAGGACCCACAGCAGCTCGCGCAGGGCCCCCACGGAGGTGAGCACAGATGCCCCACTGAGCCGCCTTCCCCCACACGGGCCCAGGCCAGAGTCTGGGCACCAGCCCATGGGGAGGGCCAGGTCCCAGTAGACGGGCCTCCCAGAGCAGGGGCTGCAGGCTGGACGCCCCAGATAGGGCGGGGCAGGGCAGGGCAGGCAGGCCCCCAGGGCAGGGCCCGATCCCAAACACTCGTCACCAATCAGACTGATGGGAGACCAGCCCCAAAGTGAACAGGCCCTCAGCCCCCAGGGTGCGAGAGGCTGGGGTGAGGGCAGGAGGGGACCTGGGCTCCGCCCCCCAGTGGCAGCAAGGAGAGTGAGTGGGGTCAGAAGGGGTCGGGTGGGGTGCAGGGTGCCAGGGTTCCTGGGGTTTGAAACAGGCGGTTGAGGTGTGGGGTTGGGGGTGGACATCGGGGCCACCACTGTGGCTGTACCGGGCGAGAGAGGGAGGGCGGGCCATCACCTCCACTGGGGTGAGTCTGAGGGAGACCCCGCCCAGGGTCCAGGAGGGGTGGTGAAGGCCACGCAGAGACTCAGGGTCCAGCGCTGGGTTGGGGACAAAACTGCCTGTGGACTTTCAGGCCCCAGGCTCTGAGGGCCCCCTACCTGGGTGCCTGGGCGTCGCCTCTGGCCCCCCCAGGCCTGCGGAGCCCTGGCCTCCTGGCTCAGCGCCCCCTGAATAGCCCCCACACAGCCTCCCAGACACCCAGGTCCCTGAATGGACACGCCGAGACATGAGGCTCCTTGGCCGACCTGGCTGGGCCAGCCCTGCCCAGGCCACAGGCAGCCGCTCAGCTGGTGACTATCCCTGCCAGCGCCACACTTGGGCCACAGAAGGAATCAGCCGTGAAGTGACTAAGGGCCCACCTCCCCGGACCCCCGTGCCAGGGTCCCTTCTCCAATAACCGTGGGGTCCATGTACAGGGGCCTCTGATGGAGGGGCCCTGAGGGTCCTGCCCAGCCCCCCCTGAAGCCTGCCCACTTGTCACCCAGCCCCCTGAGCCAACTCCCCAAGGCCAGGGCCAGTGGGAGCTGCTGCGAGACCCAGAGGGCTGGGAGTCAGGGAGGAGCCCATCGAGGGGTCCCAGCTGCACTGGTGTCCCTTGTTGGGACTCCACCCAGGGGCCCCCAAGCCCCTCCCCTCTCCCTCCTCCAGCACTGGTCTAGAAGCAACCCCTCCTGGGGTCTCCCCTCAGTGGGGTGGCTCCTCCCAAGGTTGTTCGGCAAGTTGGTGGGGGCCTGGGGCTTGCACCTCAATTCCCCTGAGCCCCCTAGGGTGTCCCACCCACTGTGGAGTGACCCCTGGGAAGTCCCAGCTCTGCTGTGAGCTGGGTGGCCTTGCCTAGTCTCCAAACCTCTCTGGGCTGAGGATCCCATCTGGAAATTGCAGCTTCCAGCCACAGAGGTAGAGGACACCTGACGCCCTAGGGCCATACCCACAGCCACCTGGAGTGAAGAGCACCCCCCATACAGACCCACCACCCACCTGCACCCTGCCCAGGGCCGTGGGGCAGCCGCTGAAGCACCAAGGGGCTCAGCCCCGGAGCAGCCACCTCTGTGGGCACCCTCCCCCACCCCCCGTGCAGCTGCGCTGGCCCCACCCTGCTCCCCCCACCCTGGGCTCATGACAAGTCCCCTGGACAGCTGGGCCTCCTGGGGCTGTGGGTGTTTTCCCTGTCCACGTCCCCCGAGGATGCCCTGGCCTGGGAGTGGAGGGGTGCACCTGAGGGCCCTGCGGTGGGTGAAACCAACAGGGGGACTCCATCAGCACCACAGTGGGGGCCGCTGCCCAGGCTTGGGGACCGACCCCCCACCCCACAGTCCCCACACCCCACAAGCACTGCAGATGCCTCCCTCACCCCAGGGGCGATCTTTGCTGCCACCCAGTGGCCACTTGGGGAAGCGCAGGCAGAGTTGGCAGAGTTGTCCCCATTGAAGGCCATTTCCGTGAAATGTCCAAAATTGGCAAATCCACAGAAACGGGGCAAACTGGTGGACGCAGGGGCTCCGAGAGCGAAGGGAAATGGACAAGGGGGGCAGCTGGAAGGGCGACGGGGTGACACCAGGAGGAGCCAGGCGAAGGGATGGGCGGCCACACCACGGAGTACATGTGTGTTTAATTGTTTTGTGAATTTCAGCCCAAAAATATTTTTAGAAGACGGATAGTTTGGATGCCCAGTCATACATAAAAATAATACCCAATCAATAAATCTCTTACACTCTAACGTTGGAAAGGACGTTTCCAATTAGTTATTGTAACACTGAAACACAGTCACAGCAACGGGGCCTCGGTCCCGGTGCCAGATGCACCCAGACGCAGCCCCTCCGGCCTGCTCACCTGTGTCCCCTCTGGGGAGCACCTGGCTGCCCAGGTGCCGGCGACGTGGCCGCACCTCCCCTCCCCGCCGTGCCGCAGACCCTCAGGGCACTCCAGCCTCTCTGTCCACCGCGCACACGGCACCGACGACTCGCCGCCGCCCTCTGCTGGTCCGAGCCGGCATCACGGGTCTCCCTTCCCTGCCGGCCTCGTGGCTTCCTGTTCCCGGCTAGAGGGGGCTCCCAGGGAGGGGCCCAGCGCGCGGTGGCCCACGACAAAGACCCTCTGAGCCAAAGGGACGTGGCCCCGGGGCGGAACCCCATGTCCATGGCTTCAGAGGCAGCCTCGGAGATGTCACGACCCTGACCCCCGTCCCGCCCTGGGCCGCGCCTGTGGCTCGCTTCCAGGGAACAGAGTGGCAGAGGGGACGGGGTCACTTCTGAGACCAGGTTCCCCAGTGGTGGCTTCTGTCTGCGGTGTCCGTGCTGGCCGGCCTGCTGGACTGCTGGACGGGACCCAGCAGCCACGTGTGAGCTTCCTGCAGTGAGGCCGGCGTGGCTTGGAGCCTGGGGCGGCCCCAGAGGCAACGTGGGGGTGCAGAGCGGCAGGAAGAGCCATCCCAGTGTGACACGTCTGGGGACCCAACGGCCACTGACCACTCGCGGCTCATGGGGCTGAGAAAGGAAAACTGCCGGACGCACAGAAGTGGCCAGAACGCAAGTCTGTCCAGGGGGAGGGGGAGAGACCTAGGGCGCCACCTGCAGGGCGGAAACGGAACTGTCAGAGGACAGATGGGAGGAGAGGGGCAGACCTGGTGACAGGGAGAGCAGCAGCCCAAGGACACCCCCAGCGCTCGGAGGGGAAGTGGGAGGTGGGCTCAGAGAGGCCCCTGCTCCACCCCCAGATGCGGCCACAGAACCTTCCCGTGCCCACACGTAAACCCTGTGGCTGGCGACGGAGCTCGGCTGGGAGCCCGAAAGATACCCAAGCCTCTGGCCCCCATGGTCCCACCCAAAGCCCTGCTCTGCTTAGGGGACACGGAGAGCAGAGCCCACAGGGACCCCTTGGAGCACCGACTTCTGGGGTCACGAGGGGCTGACGGCAGCAGCGCCCCAGGCAGCTCCCACACCGCCACAGGACAGGTGGCGGCCAGGAGCACCAGCTCCATGGGTACTGACAGCGCGAAGCCCCGTCCAGGGGAAGGAGCGACACTGGGAACCGTCTACCACCCCCTGGCTGCAGGAGACCCCTGAACAGCCACCACCCGAGACACGCAGAGAGAAAGCCGTCCCCAGGCAGGCCACAGCCAGCTTGCTGGACACCAAGAATAAACACTTTAAATCTCCCAGGGAAAACAAAAACAAAACAAAAAAACCCAACACGTTACCAACATGGAAAGGGGGGATATACTCTGCGTCACAACTCCGCAAGCCAGCACAGCAGAGTCGTCTCTGCAATGGCACTAGAATTCTGCATCGGGCAAAACCGTGCTTCCAAAACCGAGGCGAAGGGAAAGGCCTCTCAGAGGCGGGAACGCCAAGGCCTCGTGCCCGGTCACCATGAAGGACGAGGCAGGTGCTCAGGCCGACGCAGGCTGTGACCGCAGAGATCCGACCTCCTGGGAGGAAGAAAGAGCCCGAAACTCACCCTCATGGCGACGGGAAGAGAGACCATGTCCCTGTACATGTCAGGCAAAGGGGAACCACTAGGGACAAAGAGGGGGGACGTGGAATCACAAAGGTTCAACTCAGCAGAAGTACGCACCAGCCCTGTGCTCACACAGCCCACAAAGCCACAAGCAGACGGCCTGCCACACGGGGTCGGTGAGGACATCGGAGGCCATGCTAGGAATGGCGTCTCACAGGTGCATCAGACCCCACGGGCACGGCTGGGGCAGCCATCGCACCGGCCACCCGCTAGGCCGTGCAGTGCCAACAAACTACCCCCCCCCC
>PVIA01017121.1:0-16641 GCA_004024845.1 Tonatia bakeri
GTAGATTTACACAATGGAATACTACACAGCAGGAAGAAAGAAGGAGCTCACACCCATTGCAACAACATGGATGGAACTGGAGAGCATTATACTAAGTGAAATAAGCCAGGTGGTGAAAGACAAAAACCATATGATCTTACCTATAAGTAGAACCTAATCAACAAAACAAACAAGCAATCAAAATATAACCAGAGACACTGAAATAAAGAGCAAACAGACAGTAACCAGAGAGGAGTGGGAATAGGGATAACAAAGGAAAATAGGAGAAAGACCATCAAGAAACATGTATAAAGAACACATGGACCCAGCCAAAGGGCATAGGTTTGAGGGTGGGACAGAGGGCTGTGGTGGGTGAAAATGGAGACAACTGTACTTGAAAATAAATAAATAAATAAATATAAATATACATCAATCAATAAATAAAATGTTAAAAAATGGCATTGAATGAAACAATGTTTTTCAAGAACCTGCCATATATATTTGTATATATATGATCTGACACAAATAACACCCCTTTTTATTACAAAATCATAAGCATGTAATTCTGTAACATAATATCACACTCAAGCACACATATGACATTTTAGGTTAAATGTTCAAATTAAAACTATAAATTATTATGCCCATATTATTACCCTACCAAACACACTCAAGCAGTCCTTACTTCTGCTGGACCCTACATATTATACATACACACATGCATACATATATATATATATATTTTATATATGTATTCACACACACATGCAAGGGAAACCCCCCAAAAACAGAACTGTCTTCTGGAGAGCCGGCCCCTTATAGTACAGGCTTCCCCCACTAGGTGAGTGTTCTAGGAACCCATCTGTATCAGTCTATCAGCAGGCATTGTTGAGAGAGGCTACATTTGGCTTCATTGTATTTTTTTTAAGACTCTTTCAACACATATGACCATTTCATGATGGGTGATTCTCGAGCACACCCACCCACACCACACTGACTATTCAGCAGTTTTTGACCAAAAACGTCATGACCCCATGCCCCATCCTCCTACTAACCCGATCTTGGCTTGAATGACTTCTTTTGTTTCCCAGTATCAAAAAAGACCTCAAAGGGAAACATTTTGCCAATGTAGAAGAGGCAAAACAAACAAACAAAAATATACTGAAGCACTAAAGGGCATCAAAATTGATGAGTTCAGAAAGTTTTGAGCAGTGGAAAAAAGTCTTGATAGGTGTATTGCATCAAATGAAGAGTACTTTGAAGGTGACTGAAGTTTAAACATATAAGAATAAATACACCATTTTTTATAAATAAATTCCAGGGTTTGGGGGTCCTTCCCTCATATATAGTCTATCCATGTAGTGTTCCCACATGGTGGCCTCAGGACAACTGGCCTTTTCACATAGTAGTTGGAGAATCCCCGTGTCCCAAGAGAAACTGGCATAATCTCCACAGCCTTTTCTAACCTGGCTTCAGAATTCACACAGTGTCTCTTCTGCTATGTTCTAGTCATGGAAGCAATCATAAAGTCCTGCCCAGTGTCAAGGGGAGGGGACAAAGACTCTATCTTAGGGGGGGAAATGTCAACGGATTTGCAGAGATACTTGAAAACCAGTGATTTCCACTGATGTGTCACAAGTATTTTTAAAACCTACGATACTTAACTATTTAGTCAGGGGCACCAACCTCTTTTCCCTTGGATTGTCAAGCAAAAAATGACAATGGCCAGCACAACAAAAGCCATCTGGTGTGAATGCCCTGACCTGAACCATGAATGATATATAGGTAATATACTAGAGATGCATCTTACTGGTCACGTCACATAATGAGGTTGTATCTGGCTTGTTAATTCTTGTTATCAGAAATCCTTATATACAAGTATAGGTACCTGATTTTTTCAAAGCCACTTTTCAGCCAAAAGAGTAGGTAATTACTAGTATTATTTTTGTTTTGTTTTGTTTTTGTAAATCAGTGAAAACTATACCTATTTTTGTCAGATTAGCAAAAAAAAATTTTTGGTTTGCCACAGAACTTTATTAATTAGTTTATGTGTGCCATGAGATGAAAAAGGTTATAAATCACTATTCTAAGCCATTACAAGACATAAAACAAAAATATTGATGAATAAAATTACAGAGTTGTGTTGAGTGCTATTATGAGATAGGTAGTCATGAATTAAAGAGAGACCAGTAAGCCGTTTACATTTAACTAAATGTTTTTGTCCACTGACTTTTGGCTACTTGGTTACAGATCTAGGAGGAAGGATAGCTGGCTTTATCATGGATTTTGCCAATTCCTATTATTTCTATGAGAACATAGGTCTATGACGGCAGGGACCTGGCCTGTCTGAGTTATGGCTGCACCTCAGAGATTAGAACTGGGCCTGGTACAAAAGCATACCTGCATTGGTCTTGGCCTGCATTTTATTCACAGCTTTTGTTCAGGCTATTCTTTCCAATCAGGACGCCTCCTGCCTCCACTGTCACCAACTTCACCACGTGACTGGGTAGATCACTTAACAGCATGAAGCTTCAGTCTTCACACCAATAAAATGAAGATTAGATGTTCTTTAGGGTCTCTTTCAGGTATAAAAATCATATCGTGCTATCTTATCCCATTCATCTGATGACTTTCTACAATGGTACCAAAATACATCAGCTCAGCTGAAGCACTAACACAGGTGCCCTCAGGTTTGTGCTTTACAACTGATCCGCTTAAGACGCAGCCTCTGGAAACACATTGAATCTAAAAGCAAAGTCTCCTACACTCAATAAATCCTTGTTGAATTTCAGCATGAGACCACAGAGAGAGAAGTATGTATTGATGCTGGAGCTGTAAAGTACCTAAAATGAGACAGATCTAGCCAATTTTCTGCCCTCTTGGGTGTTCATATCCTTCCTTAGCTATCAACCAACTCAGCCAGATAGATATCTCTGTTTATCTTCCCACATACGTCAATCCCTTTCTTCCCTGAATCATTTTTGTTGCTTTTCTCTGAAACTCCTCTCTCTCTCTCTCTCTCTCTCTCTCTCTCTCTCTCTCTCTCTCTCCCCCTTTCCAATACTCACTGTCAGAGCCATCCACAGAGTAGGAAGTCGGGGCACCACAGAAGCAAGAAAGAGGGTAGCCGACAGAGACAGACAACCCTTTGTTAGTAAGGCAACCATACTGATTGAGCATTCACTGTGCCCTCCCAGTGGCAGGACCCATGGAGTCAGATCTGCAGAGCTGACAATTGCTTACAAGGTGGATTTGAGAGCCTGCTTGAATATGGCTAGCCTGGGTTCAAAGCTCAGCCTCATCACTAACTAAACATGTGTGTGACCTTGGAGAAATTATTCATTAACCATTCCACTCCTCCTTTGCCTCACCTAAAAATGAGGACAGTCATACATTTGACTCCACAGAGTTGCTGTGAGGATTAAATGAAATAACACACATGAAACGCTTTGAACAGCGCCTAACACATAGTAAGTGCTCAATAAATAAGAATTGTTATCTATTAACTTCCATAGTGATCAAAATTCCACATTTAAAGATTTATTCCTTGGGATTAAGGCAGGGAATCTAGCTTTGCTATTAGTCCTACTCTATTCCTGTTCCCAGTTTAGAAAGTCCAATTGTAATCCTGCATCATTTTGTGAAGAGTGAAATTCCTACCTTGCACCCCTGGAACTGTATTCCTGCCATCATAATCTGCCCAATCTCCAATCCCTCTACCACCAACTCCATACCTTTAGTTCTCCTCTTGTGACTAAAATCTAGATCCTAAAATCCAGATCCACTGAAGGAGTTCTGCCAGATATGAAGTAGCTGTTCAATGAGTATTAGGTGATTGACTGGCTAGCTACCTTCTGCGGAACTCTTTGATGCTGACTCCAAATAGTGTACCATGTGCTCTCTCAACCTACACACTCAGTGGCTGCTTGTTCACTGGGCCCTCCCATCACCCTCCAAGAGAAAGTAGGTCCAAAATATCAGCCAGACCACAACTCTTTGTCCACCTTCTTCGATGTTGAAGCCAGATCATGAAATCTCTGAGGGCTCTCCTCCAAAACACACATTCCATGAACCCCTGATCTAAAACTTCACCTCTCTGGGGCACACAACAAGGATCCATTGGACACATTTGTGCCCAGCTTCCTCCACCTTCTGCACCACCCTCTGCAGTGGTCCATGAGAGTCCCAGAAACAGTCCCCTTCATGCCTGCCCAGTGCCCAGAGTCTCTGCCAAGTACAAGAGGAGGGTCAGGAGTATGACAGAAGAGAGCATCTGCCTACAGCAAAGGGATCAGAACAAGAGTGAGTGTAAAATTAGGCTGGAACAGTAGGATGGCACCAAATCAGGGAGAACCTTGAAAGGAGTCAGCAAAGTCTCTCTGAACTGTAGACCATAAGAGAAGAGTGCTTCAGGAGAGGACCATGGCCCAAGTACACTTGTAAAGAGCTTGAAGGTGAGAAGAGAACCAGTAAGGGGACTACAGATTCTTTGAAAGTCAGTAGAAAGATACACCTTTTGCCCAGGAAAACATACTTATATATAAATATATATGCACACATATACAAGTATACATATATATTAAACAATTTGCATAATATTTCAGAGACTTTAAAGACCATCCATAGGACTCTCCATGGCATCCCTAAACTCTAGATTAAAAAGATCTGGAGTAGAATTTTACAACCAGTCAGCACCTGGCAAAGTCACTCAAGTAAGTAGCGTTTTGTTCATTCATTTGTTTGTTTGTTCTTTAGAAAGGAAGGGAGAGAGACAGAAAGAGACATCAATTTGTTGTTCCACTCACTCGCACATTCATTGGTTGCTCCTTGTATGTGCCCTAAACAGAGATCAAACCCTCAACCTTGGTGTATAGGAGTGATTCTCTAACCCACTGAGCTACCTGACCAGGGCCAAATGAGTAGTGTTTAAGAAAAAAAACCCTACTCAATCCCTGATGAGAGAAGATAGAAACCTGAATAAGTGTAGTACTAATGGAATGGACAACAGAGAGTGAACTCCAGGTCATTTAAGAAGAAGAAAGGGAAAAAATTTTTTTACTTATTGAATCTGAAAAATGAAGAAAAGGGAAGTTCAAACGTTTTTAACCTAAGTGATCAGATGCATGGTGATGTATTCAAATGAGAGAAGGTGGAGTTTTTGTTTTTTTCCATTTGCTAGTGGGAGGAATGTGAAGTTTGATTTGCTCATTCACCAAGCCTTAATAAAGGGCCTAGGATGTGCTTGACACTGGGAACACAGAGAGGAAAAGGCAGAGCCCTGCTCTCATGGGAAAGCAGTCAGGCCAAGAACAATGAAAGTGCAGTGGTTGTAGGAGGGCAGGGGCGGCCTGCACAAAGTGAGGGCAGCACCTTGGTGCACATAATCTGCCCAGGAAATCAGATGTTTGAGCTGAAACTTCAAGAAAGCTTAGAGCTTTACCTAACAGACTGGTTAGGAGGTAGGAGGGAGGCAGGGGTGGGTACAGTATTACAGAGCCCTAAGGTTTCAATGGAAAGAACACGTTACAGTCTCACCAAACCCAACAGCCCACATCTCCTCATTATGTTCTCAACTGAGTGTTGCCTATGGGAGATAGAAGGAAAGAAGTCCAATTCAATATACGAAAGTTCATACTGACAACTGAGGGGAGGGTGGGGAGCAGGAAAATATTTGAGTCACTAAAAGGGGAAGAAAACAGTAAGAAAGTTGCATTCGTGAGCTTAACTTCCAACCTATGTCTCCCACTGTTGTTGAGGGAAACAACAAAATGTCAAAATCCAGACTAGCACAGCCAGCCTGGCTCCAGATGGATCCACCTCTGTGGAAAGAGTCAATAAAATCTACACTACAGGAAGCTCAAGGAGTCTCAGTCTTCGAAATAGGTTTTTAACAGCTGTGGAGTCAAGTTTTCTTCTCTAGTCTGCAGTCATGCTGGCCTCTATGATCTCTAAATAAGTCAAACAAGAAATTTTTCCTCAAGTAAGCAGCCTTTTATGGCTGACTTCTTGGGATCCCTGAATGCTGTGCTTTGGCAGGTGTGTGACTGCCAGGCAGGGAATTCTGGAGCTTTGAGAGGGGACAGAGGCAGGTCACAGAGCTTTAGAATCCCTATCTCAAGGAAAAATCAGAAGGGTCTAAACCTAGAAAGTAGAGGCAATAGGTACAGAGATGAGGCGATAAGTACCAAATACTTTAAAAAAAAATAGACTAGACTGATTAATTGAAGTGTAGAAGCAAAGCAAGGGAAGGAAATTAAAATGTACTTCACTGAAATGAGGAGTGGTAGGAATTCCAGGGAAGTGAGATAGGTGGAGGATTCTGGAAGGAGAGATAATGAATTAAGTTCCATTTTGAAAGGGGTGTTTTTTTTGTGTGTGTACCTTTGGAATATAAAACAAAAAATATGTTGAATATATAAGCCTATAGTTTAGGAGAGTAGTCTAGTCTGAACACAGATTTTGAAAATAACAGCAAAGTCATAGGCATAGATGAAACCACCCACAAAGATATAGAAAAGAAATGCAAGAGGCTGAGAGCAAGACCCTGGGCGAAACCAACATTTAAGAATTAAACAGAGGAGGCTGAGAAGAAACAAGACAGCCAGAATAACCAGGAGAATGGCACCAAGGAAATTAAGGGAAAATGCTCAAAAATGAAGTGGTCACAAAGGTCAAATGTCCCGTAAAGTTCAAACAAAATGTCAACTGAAACATGTCTATTGGACTTAACTGAGAAGTCATTGGTAACCTTTCCAAGAAGGGGGCAGAGAGCACATTACTGGGGGCTTGAAGAGTCCATGAAGAGGAGGTGTGGGTGGCTCCTTCACGAGATGTGACTGGGAAGGGAAGGAGAGAGTCTGGGATGGGGACAGGAATATGCAGAAGAGGGAATGTTGGGTCATCAGCAGATGTTCCTTTGTTGCCATAGTTTTCTAATGGGAAAGATTTAAAAGAGTTTTTATTCTTCAGGGAAAAAGCCAATGGAGAGCAAGAGAAAAATATATAGGAAATAGAAGGGAAATTTGATGGAGTAAGTTCACAGAGGAGACTGGAGTGGTAGAACATCAGCTCACAGATAAGCCTTAGATGAGAGGGACTCATCAATGAAGGACAATGATGAGAGGGAAAGGCTGGTGCTGACACAGACAAATGTGTACATGGGAGCAATCACTGCCTGTCTTTTTCCTGGGAAATATTAAATAGTATTGTCCACAGAAAGTGAGGGAACTGGAATGGAGATGTTAGCCTGGGAAGAGTGGAAAGGGGGTTGGAGAGTTTTATACTATTGACATGGGATGATAAACCTACATCTGCACCAGTACACATGTGTGTTGTGTGACTGCATCCAGCATCTCTCAGAATTTCATGTTTGGGGGAAGGGGCACGTCAGATATGAAGATATAAGTTGGGGGCTGCAGAACAGGTATAGCAGACAGACATGGGGGCAAAGGGATTAAAGATGTCAGCAAGAGAGAGAATGAAGGATAAAATATATCATGAAATTTCATCTTAAATGATAAAGAAATGAAGTCAGGAAGGAGCTGGCAGACTTAGGAGAAGAATGAGAGAGGAAAGACTAGAGATTCCCACAAAGAGAAAGTGGTGGGATTTCAAATCTGCATTAAAGGAAATATGAAAGTGTGGATCTTACATTTTCATAATATGGATATGTTACCAAAGTATACTGATTATAATTATTTTACCTAGAGAAATGAGGGGTGGAGTAACAGACAGGTATGTTTATGAACTGCAAATACTACTTTTAAAAAGTAAAAGCAAACTTCCATTTATCTAAAGCTGCTAACTTCAAACGAAGTGCATTGTTGTATAAAAAGCTAGAGCCCATGAGAAATGAGGTCCTGCTTCTGATGTGACAATCTGAGAATGACAAATCGATGAGAAGCAAACCCTCACCTGTGACAATAATTGTGACCCAAGTGTTGTCTACAAAGACTGGTCAAAGACTGTGGCTGCAGAGTGTAGAGCTAGATTTTTGAATACCAGGTTGAAAGACATTACTCATTTCATAGTTTCCTCAGTAATAGCCAAAGTCATGGTCTGGGAGGAGTGCTCATCACTGCCCAGGTTGGAGTGTATTCTACTTTGAAACCTCATTCCTCCTCTCTTCCTCTATTCTCCTCTCTTCCTCCCATCTCCCACCTGAGTCTCTTATTTGCTCAACCAGTTAGGAGGCCAGATAGAAAGTCCACTGATGCAGAACATACCAGTCAGCCTCCCAAGACAGAAATTAGGAGGGAAAAGAATAAAGAATGGATCTGGAGGAGGAAACAACTGTCCAACAGAGTTAACAAGGCTTAAGAATAGCTGTAGTGATACCCCAGGATGTGTCTTTAGCTCAAAGATACTAGTTTAATGAGATGCATGAGACTAAGCATGCAGACTGGGGCTGGATCAAAAGACACAAACTGGACCTACAGGAAATTCAGCATGTAGACAGCTTTTTTTGGCCCATAGAACATGTGTGTATATGTTTTCAAATCAAAGATAGCACATTTCTAAGTGTTTTCAAATCAGGAGATATCACATAAAAACATACATTTCTGGCCTTTCTTTAAAAATTGGAAGGTCTAGCAACACCAGATGCATTTCCTACAGGGCAAGTCTGAGCTGGAGCTGAGCAATAGCAGCTGCTTAGACAGGCCACACCTTCTCCGATTTTTCTCAGGCCCAACCACCTTCTCTTACATGCCTAACACTGAGGTCAGGGGGATGTTTTCACTTTGAAGTTGTCAGTCAGCATTGGACTTGCAGGGCCAGAAAAGTACTTGTCTGTATTTATTTCTCTACCAAAATGGGAAAACAAAAAATAGACCAAGAGCGCAGAGTTTTCCCCTGAAAAATGGAAGAGAACATTATTCTTCTGGAAGGGAAGAGATTTTCCTGCATGTTTTAATATGCACACAAAGTGTTTCTGTGTCAAAAGAACATAAGATACCATTTTTGTTTTACCTAGCCCCCATCACCTGCCAGGAACTCTGTAGGTATTGCAGCTTGAGGTCCATGGCAGCTTGAGCCATGAAGGTGGAAAACAAAAAAATCACCTAAATTTCATGTCACTTACCCACAGTATTCTCTGACACTAATGTTAAGTCTCCAAATGTCTCCAAAGAGTTCCCCACCAGCATTGTCCTCTAGGTAACTTTGGAGCATCTAGATCTCAAAAGTTTGCAGCACTACCAGGTAAAGACATCCTGTAGGCAGGTAGAAAAAAGGTTGTGAGGACAAGAACATTTGAGGCAGAGATAATGACTGAAGGCATGGGAGGAGATGGGTTCACTTTGTTAAAGGAGTGTGGACAGATAAGTACAGAGGGCAAGAACTGGTACAAGAGACACAGGTATTTAAAAGTTGAGGAAAAGCAATGTGATAGAGGGAATTTAATGCAGGGATCGGTTACTCAAGCAGTGGAAGTGCTGAGAAGCTAAATGGACAGTGAAGCAACCCAGAAATTAACGATACAGTGGCCCCCTTATCTGGGATTTCACTCTCTATAGTTTCAGTTACCCACAGTCAAACATGGTTCCAATATTAAGTGGAAAATTCCAGAAATAAACAAACAATTTGTAAGTTTTAAATCACATGCCATTCTGAGTAGCTTCATGAAATTTCTTGCCACCACATCCCACTCAGACAAGAACCATCATTTGTCCATATGAGCTTCCAGCTCACTAGTCATTTAGTAGTCACCTTGGTTTTCAGATCGACTGTTGTGGTGTCTCAGTGCTTTTGTCAAGTTACCCTTATTTTACTAAGTAATGGTCCCAAAATGTAAGAGTAGTGACACTGGGAATTCAGATATGGCAATGAGAAGCCATAAAGGGCTTCCTTTAAGTAAAAAGTTGAGTACAGTATAATAAGATATTTTGAAAGAAAGACCATATTCACATAATTTTTATTCCAATATATTGTCATAATTGTCTTATTTTATTATTAGCTATTGTTGCTCACCTCTTACTGTGCCTAATTTAAATTTTATCATAGGTATGTACATATAAGAAAAAACATAGTATATCTAGGGTTAGGCACTATCTGAGGCTTCAGACATCCACTGGGAGCCTTGAGACATATTTCCCACAGACAAGGGGGAACAACTGTAAGTCTTTGCCTCCCTTAGGGCTGGTGGAACGTAAGAAGGAAATGATGATACCGGAGCCCAGAAGCCAGGATTGCCAGTGGGAACTAGAACAGGATGGACACTGAGTGCAATGAGCTAGAACTACAGGAAAAGGGCATGGTCTCCAGACCCTGAACGGACAGAGGAGATTGAGCCATTGCCAGAGAAACCAGCTGGAGCTTCTGCCAGCTCCTCCCATTGGCCAAACCTACTTGGAAACATAGGTTTGATACAGACAGAACAGGGAAAGAGTAAAAAATAAATCTGAGAGCAACCACAAATAACTAGGTGGAAATAATATTTTAGGGGATTTAAAAGGAATTGAGGGACAAGTGTAGACCATATAGTTCAGTCATTTGTGCTGTTGCAGTGTTTCAGTGCAAATTTTGTCCTGTTTGCATTCTTATCTTCCTGAAATTTTAGGAAAACTAGCTTCAAAAAGCTGACTATTAAAAACTCCACTTCAAGTTATTTTTCCCCAAATTAAATACTTTTTTCCAAGTTTCTTGTTCCTAACTTTCTGCTGAAATTTATAGCCTCGTCATTAATTTATAATTTATAATTCCTTTTCTTTTTTAGCTTTTCAATAATAAGAAATTCAGCAGCAGAATGTTATTCTTGTTATTAGTTTGCAGTTACAAAGCAGTACATTCATTCATTTGAGAAATAGCCAGCCAGTGATTTAAAATAACATCTAGGTGAAAACTAGGTCACTCCCCTATTGACGAGATAAGGTTTTCCATTTCTACCATCTGAAGAAATTCAAGTATAGATTCTCCATACTCTTCAAGTTATACACTCCTAAATCAAATGATAACTGTTTTAATCATATGGTCAATAAAACAAACTCTGGTTGATTTAAGAGAGCAAGACATTATTGGAAGACAGAACAGGACCAGGACATGGATTTTGTTAACAACCTAGGTCTTATTTTTTATTTCCTCATCTGACAAGTTAGAATAACTGGTGCCCCAGCTAGCTTTTAGAAGATCAAATGAAATAAGTAGTTGAGTGTTTCTTATAAAATGAAATATAAAAATATATCTACAGAGCCAGAATGCCTGGGTTCCAAACCCAAACCCACCACTTTCTAGCCATGTGAACTTGAGCAAATTATTCAACTTCTCTGTGCCTTGATATCCTCATCTGTAAAACGGAAAGAGTAGGAGGACCCTTACCATAGCCTTTCTCCAATGACTACCTGGCGTGGGGAACCAAAACCCTCCCCCCTTTCTCAACAATGAGATAAGGTGAAATTTACATTCTGGAGTTCCCAGCAAATCATCTGAACCCCATCCTCACCTGAAATCCCATAATCTTGTAGCACCTTTCTCTTTCCTGATTCTGCTCCCCTTTCTCCCTTAGCAGCTTTTCCTACAAGCATTCTCTTACTAAATCTCATGCACATAGATCACTGATACAAGCTCTGCTTTTAATAAACCCAAACTAAGTCAGTACCACTCACACAGGGTTGTTAGTACACGCAGAGCCCTTGGAACAGTGCCTGGCATATAGTAATTGAGCACTAAGTCTCACCAGAAAATGGGCCAGGAAAAAAAATGGTTATATGGTGATTGTGATGATAATATTACAAATTCCTTGGCTTGCGGTTAGCATGTAAAGAGACTGGAAGTAATCCCTCCATCCAAACAGTAAATAAGAAAAATGAACAAACTGAAAAATCAACTCTTCTTAGAACCATCAGAGAAATGAGTTCACAGGGCACTGCCCTCAAAATTAGAGAGACAGCAGACAGATACAGAGAATACAACTTTTCAGAGCAGAAACCAACAAACAGAAGCTTTCTAGAAACCTGTGCTGGCTAGGAAAATCTGAACTGTAACTGATGAATTGCTGCAGGCTCAGTATAGACAAGTGAGAACTTCAGGAGGACCCAGTATGCGGGGTGGGATGGAGACAAATTTTACAAGTTTTATCTCCAGGAACTCTACCAGGTCCTCACAGTGAACACTGGAGAAAAATTTCCTGGTGCTCCCCACAGAGGGAAGGGGGAGAAATCAATTTGAAATACACCAGACACAGGGGTGTTCAACCTGCAGCCTGGGGGCCATATGCAGCCCAGGATGGCAGTGAATGCAGCCCAACACAAAATCGTAAATTTACTTAAAACATTATGAGATTTCTTGATGTGTGTGATTACATGTTACAATGTATTTAATATGTGGCCCAAGACAACTCTTGTTCTTCCAGTGTGGCCCAGAGACACCAAAATGATGGACACCCCAGCACCAGAGCATCCTGTTTTCTTAAGGCCTGCTTTTAGGGGAAACTAGTTAACCTGAGTCTAACCTGCTGGGGTACCATCAGAGCATAACTGATCTGGCAGAAGGGAAGTCCTAACTCCAGTTCCTTCTAGGCATCCTGCCCCACCTAAGGTGGGAGCAGGGAGGAAGAAAAGGGGAGATGTGGGAGCTCTGAGAAGCACTTGTGAAGTTCCCAGTCCAGCAGCACAGGCTCACCAAGGCACTCAGACCTGATCACAGAACCATGAAATGCCTCCTTCTCCCTCCCCCAGCACCTCACCACCACATCGGTGCACTCGGGTCCCCTTTCCCCACATTCTCTCCAGCACTTGTTGTTTGTTGGTTTGTTAATGAGAGTCATTCTGACTGGTGTGAGGTGATATCTCATTGTAGTTTTAATTTGTATCTCTGATCTCTGTTCTCCTGGGTGTCCAGCTTTCAACAACAACAACAAAAATACAACATACTAAAAGGCAAAAAAGAGTTTGAAGGGACAATAAAATTTCAGCTATCTTGTGTATCAATATTTTGCAAACATATCTCCTAGGACAAGAGAAATAAAGGAAAAAGTAAACAAATGGGACTATATCAAATTAAAAAGCTTCCGCATGGCTAAAGAAACCATCATCATCAAAATGAAAAGGGAACCAACTGTGTGGGAAAGCATGTTTGCCAATGATACCTCAGACAAGGGTTTAATCTCCAAAACATATAAAGAACCCACCCAACTCAACACCAAGAAGACAAACAATCCAGTCAAAAACTGGACAGAGGACCTGAATAGACACCCCTCCAAAGAGGACATACAGAGGATTCATAGACATATGAAAAGATGCTCTATCACTAGCCATCAGAGATACAAATTAAAACTACAATGAGATATCACCTCACACCAGTCAGAATGACTATCATTAATAAATCAACAAACAACAAGTGCTGGAGAGGTTGTGGAGAAAAGGGGACCCGAGTGCACTGTTGGTAGGAATGCAGACTGGTGCAGCCACTGTGGAAAACAGTATGGAATTTCCTCAGAAAACTAAAAATGGAACTGTCTTATGACCCAGCGATTCCACTGCTAGGATTATACCTTAAAAATCCTGAAACAACAATTCAAAAAAATCTTTTGCACTCCAGTGTTTATAGACTTCTAACTTTAAAAAAACATTGTTCAGTTTTCCTCCAGACTATCTGCTCCAGATTGAATGGAAATATTCAGCTGCTATGTTAGGCTACTAGCCACCATTATTAGAGAATTAGAGAAGAGGTGAGTTCTGAGACTGGGTCTCAGTAGTGTATTCTTGGGATGAAAGAGAATAGAAAGGACATAGAAAGAATAAAATAGTTGGACTCTAGACTAAAATTATGAGATCAGAGACCCTGTTAGAGCCTCAAAGCCAAGCACCCTGTCCAGCACAGCTATAATACCATCAATAATTATTTCATGTGATAGTTTTAAATCTACACCCACAAATTCTTTGAGACTCCTCCCTCTCCCCTCATTTAAGAGGTAAAATTTAATTCCCCTCTGATTGAGTGTGGACTTACTGAGCCAATCAATTAAATAGAATAAGGCAGAAGTGGTAGAATGTCACTTCAGAGAGTAAGTTATAAAGGTTAGAGTTTCCTCCTGGGTGTTCTCACTCCCATCCTTTCCCTCCTGGATCATTCCTATGGGGGAAGCCCTATGAAATGGCTCACATGAAAATAACTGAGGCCCCCTACCAACAGCCCCATGAAAGATGTCAGAAGTGGACCCTCCAGCTCTTCAGAGGGCTGCTTCCCTGGCCAACCACTTAACTGCAAACTCATGAGAGACCCTGAGCCAGTGTCTGCATTCCTGACCCACAGAAAGTGAGATAATAAATGTTTGCTGTTTTAAGCTGCCAAATCTAAGGTGTTTTGTTACACAGCAATAAATAACTAACGATGTGGAAAGACAATAAAATTCCAGACATCAGTGGTTTGATTGAAGAACAAGGGAGAAACACCAGGACTACACAAGAAGGGACGCCCTGGCAAGGGAGTAGTTCCCTGTGTGTGTGAAGGGCATCTGGAGAGCACAAATGTCAGCATTCCAATGTGGAAAACGCAGAAACCAATACCACCAACTACAACAGGCTCTGGTGAAAGGGGTCCCTAAGCTCACAGAGGTGGCTCTGCTACTGCAGGGAGCACTACCCATAAGTAGAAGCTCAGTCGCTTTCAACAAATGCGAAGTGCTCTTCTTATCAAGGAGAGAGTGAGAAGAGCAAGTCTTTTCCTTGGGGAAGAGAGCAAGGGCAAATAATCAGCCTGTTTTAAAATCAGAAATGAATGCTTAACTCTTCTGCTGCTAGAACAAAGGGTATCAAATAGTTCAAGTTTTTTGTATTCACAGTTGCTTTTTCCGGTCTCCTGAATTTGAATTAATAAGATGTTTCTGTGTATTCAGTCTTAACTGGGAGGATTTCAAGGAACTTTTCAAACTCATTATATGTAAATTGAGTCCCCAGAAATTTTCCATGGAGTTCGAATTCTCCAAGGCAGCTCTGTACCTTCTTCCCCAAAGCTTTTATTACTTCATGCTGACCCTGCTGGTCCTACTGGCAGTAGGATGAGACCAAAGGTTAGCAGGGCAGAGACTTGAGCTCTGGACTCAGCTCTAGCAAGCCAGAGGACCTCGAATAAGAACTTTCCCTTGGGAAATTTACTTCCTTATTCGTCACGCAGTGTTGATAATGCTACACTTCACAGCACCGATGTCAAAGTAGATTACAGATGAAAAAGCACTTGGCAAACTGGAGTGCTGCACCAATAGATGTGGGATGCCTTTAGCAGCCATGCTTTTCAAAGAAGACAGCCTCTGAGCTCCTGCCAACCCCTCGATCACTTCAGACCTTTTACTAGTAAGAAATACTTCCCACCAACACTTGCTCTCTCTTTGATTATATAACAATAACAACACCCCTGTGGTGTCAATACGCCGGTGCACCTCGGCCTTGACTGTGGCTCACTGTATGACTTCTGCCTTCTCTGAGGCTGCTCTCGGAGTTTCCTTGGACTCCCTCATACTTCCCTTTACCTGGGAGGTATTCCCTTCCAGTAAATGTTTCAGCTTTGTCCTTGAGGAAACCACAGTGGAGTCATTCTGTTCTTGTTGTCCACTGAAGGGCTGCTGCTGAGTGAGGCCTCATTTTCCACTGTCCTGCACCCTAAATTTGGCTCGGAACTTCCTGGGCCAGTGCAGTCCAGGGATAGCTGTGGACCAAGGATGCTTAAATTCTGAACACCTTCTAGTTTTCCTAAGGCACTGAATTCTCTAGTGTTCTAAAGTCCAGGATATCTTGTCTCCTGCCAGTCTGGCCTACACATCTCTTTTCCATATAGAGATCATCGGTGGTTCAGACCATGGGTTTCAGAACCAGCTGAATCACCTGAGCAAGTGCCCTAACCTCTCTGTGCCTCGTTTCTCATGAGGAAAATGTTAACGATCCCCCAAGGTCACAGAATTTTTTTTTCCCAAGAAGTAAATTCTTTTTTTTTATTGTTGTTCAAGGACAGTTTTCTGCCTTTTCCCGCACCCGTCCACACCACCCCAACCCTTCCTACCTCCCTCCCCTGTTTCCACCCCCCCCTTGTTATTATCCATGTATTCTTTATAATTGTCCCTGCAAACCCTTCATCCTTTTCCCCTATAATCCCCTCCCCTCTCCCCTCTGTTCACTGTCAGCCTGTTCACAATTTCAGTGTCTTTGGTTATATTTTGCTTGCTTGTTCATTTTGTTGATTAGATTCCTGTTAAAGGTGAGATCATATGGTATTTGTCTTTCACCACATGGCTTATTTCGCTTAGCATAATGCTCTCCAGGTCCATCCATGCTGCCGCAAAAGATAGGAGCTCCTTCTTTCTTTCTGCTGCATAGTATTCCATTGTGTAAATGTACCACAGTTTTTTGATCCATTCATTTACTGACAGGTACTTAGGTTGCTTCCAGCACCTAGCTATTGTAAATTGTGCTGCTATGAACATTGGGGTGCATAAGTTCTTTTGGATTGGTGTTTCAGGGTTCTTAGGATATAATCCTAGCAGTGGTATTGCTGGGTAAAAAGGCAGTTCCATTTTTAGTTTTCTGAGGAAATTCCATACTGTTTTCCATAGTGGCTGCACCAGTCTGCATTCCCACCAATAGTGCACTAGGGTTCCCTTTTCTCCACAACCTTGCCAGCACTTGTTTGTTGATTTGTTTATGATGGCCATTCTGACTGGTGTGAAGTGGTATCTCA
>PVIA01017122.1:0-16642 GCA_004024845.1 Tonatia bakeri
AAAAAAAAAAAAAAAAAAAAAAAAAAAAAAAAAAAAAAAAAAAAAAAAAAAAAAAAAAAAAAAAAAAAAAAAAAAAAAAAAAAAAAAAAAAAAAAAAAAAAAAAAAAAAAAAAAAAAAAAAAAAAAAAAAAAAAAAAAAAAGAAAGAAAAGAAAATCAAGAGAAAAATGCAACATACTATTTGTGAATTAAAAAACTTGGAGAAGCAAAACCTAATGGCGTCCAAAATTACAGTAAGGTAACTTAAGCATGAAGACTTAACAAGATGTTAAAGGAATAAACAAACAACAAAAAGATACAACACAACAACAACAGAAAAAAGAAAGCATTGAAAATCATTAGTGATTAGTAAGACCAGAGTCTTCAAATTAGAGTGGCTTACTGGTTAGGGCACTGTCACTCCCAACATAAAATAAAAAGTGAAATGATTACTACGGGGAATAGAGTAAAAATGCAGAAGGTGTTTTCAGTGAACGCAAATTTCTAAGTTTTGACAAACTGAACATTAACAAGCGCATTTAAAACACCAAGTCTTTAAAAACTCATACTCCTGCGGGAGAAGACTTAACAGCAACTAATAATTTTCTAAGTATTTCCAAAGAGCAAAGGATCCATCCTGAAGCCAATTCCCTGGACCGAGGTCACTGTTAACTCATTTTCCTTCCATGGTTCACAGAACTATCAGGTAGCAGCTACACATCAGCTGGTAATAACTGAAAGATTTACTCTTTCGACCAAACAGACTGCCAGTAAGTGGAAAGGTAAACAATTCACACATTCAGCCTGAGGTGCGTTTCTTTTGACCATAGAACACATCCCTGCCTGACACAAAGCAACACCTGAACACGCAAAACGCACGCAGTGCAAACCACACACAGTCTCCGCACGGACAGGGCCGCCCGTGAAGACGTAAATCGCCCTGCTCCTCCCAATTCATCCAGAAATGTGTAAAACCCCAATTAAAAAAAAAAAACTAATGGGATTATTGTCTACAGTTCACAGGAAAAACACACAAAAACAGCCAAGAAAATCCTCGGAAGAGTAATAGGAAGACACAAGCCTTACTAAGTAGCACAGTATATTGGAAACCAGAGTGGGTTTTTAAAATGCTGCCGGGACACGAGTAAACGGACTCATGGAACAGAAGACCAAGTTCAGAAACAAACCTGCATCCACAGAGAAACGTAAGAGATGACCAGGCTGCAACTGCCCGTCAGTGGGGACCAGAGCTGTCATCCAATGAAAGGTACCGGGAGGATCGGGCAGCTGTGCCAACCCCGGGAGCGGCCACCCTGGATGCGGGGTCACCCCGTTCTCACTTTCTGACCAGCACATCCAAAACGCTGCTCAGTACCCAGGCTGCGATGTGTTCCAGAAAACGAACCTGAACTGGTCTACAGGACTCACAGTCATCCCACTGTTTTGTCAGCTATTGGTTGGGAGGTGATCATGTGACCAAGCTGCCGCCAATGAAATGCCCCCATCCTCCCCACTTCGGATGGGGTCGTGTAAGCGGATGGGTACAACAGCTGCCTTGCGATCATGAAGGGAAAGCCAAGAAAATCACAGAGAAGCCAACCCACATTCCTCCAGCCCGGAATACCCAGCCTCCGAGATTCTTCTTGTGCGTGAAAACAAACCCCTGTCACCTGAGCCACTTATGGTCACTGCCCCCTACACCAGAGCACCCTGCCTCAGTGACCGGCTGCGGAGAAAGAGCTGGTTCCTGTTACCTCACCCGTTACTCTCAACAGAAAATCTGGACGGATCGAAGACATAAGAAAGCACTGAAGAGACAGGGCACATTTTCACAAGTGTTGGAAACGAGGAAGCAGGGCCATTCCAAGTATGACACGAAACCCGACAGCCGTGAAAGACTGACAGATTGTACGTGTAAATATAATTCTATATCAGATAAATGCCAGAAGTAGTCAAAACAATCGTCAACACACTTGTAAAAAGATCTAGGATGTGTATCGCCAAGTCTTTAAGCTTACAAGCCATGGGTATTTCCTTTTCGGTAAACTAAATCCTTTAACGGTATTTCCACTGCACTGGTCTTTTCGCTTATTAATGTGTGAGAGTTGAAACGTGTAACATAAAAATTTGTCCCGGGCCATGGATACCGTGAGGAATCTGGCAAGAAAAACAAAAACCACCCAGGAAAGCAGGCCCTCCACCCAATGCCCAGTACACACAGATAACATAACCCCCAAAAAAGGTCACAAGCCCCAAACTCCAAAACACACACAGGAGAAGGAGCAAACGCACTCAACACAGTCAGACAGCCTCCCAGACCCTCAGGCTTCAGGATTACCCGAGAGTCAGCAACATCAAAGCAGCACAAAGCACTTGCTACGTGTACAAAGGACCAAAGGAGCGAGTGGTCTAGCAGAAAGACACAGCGCTGGAAAAATGAACAATTCTAGACTGAGCGTCCATGACTCACTGGGAGGCAAGGATGACAGCACAGTGGCTGCCTCGGTGCATCTGACCTCGCACACTGCGTGTCCCTCAGCCCTTCACCTACTCTCACCTGCAGCCTGGAGCACCCGGGCCCGGCCCTGGCCCCTCCTTGGGCCACCAGGCCTGAGGCCGGAGTGGGCACCGGCCCCTGAAGCCTGCTGTGCTACGGCCCCATCCCCTCCCCTCCCCTCACCATCCCCGGGGTCAGGACACCCCAGCGTCTGCCTGCTCCGCCCCCCCCCGGTGTCCCCAGCACAGTGGGTGTTGGGGAAGGAACCCTGGGGGAGGCAGGACTTGGTCTGGCACCCCCATGGTTGAGAGGTTTGCCTTGATGAGCAAAAGGGGGAGGACATTCAAGGTGCCAGAGAAACGGATTCAAAAGCCCTGACGCTGATACACAGGAACTTCAAAAGAGCACAACGTCGCTCAAATAAAACGAAATCCAAACTGCACCCGCCCAAACTAACCCACCCGCCACTTCCAGTGCCCCCTTTCTTTCTTGCGCTGACGCTCACCTTTGGCAGAGGCTTCTGGAAAGCTTGCATAGCCAGGAGCAGAGGGGCCGCCGTGGTCCAGTTATAGTACCTGACGTGAGACAGTGAGACAACTGTCAGACCAAGGCTCAGGCTGAAAATCTCACGGCTTGAGAAGAGGTCATGGAAAGTTCTGGAACTGCAGCCGGGTCCGTGAAGAGCCCAAAACTGTTGCCAACATCCGTTCCCTCTCCCGCATGTCCCACCCTGGCTGTGGCCACAGGGAGGGGCCGAGCAGCTGCCCAGGCAGCAGCACGTTCAGTCAGAGGCAGCGGGAGACCGCACAGCCGCTGGAGGGCAGCCCGAGGCCCACGGTGCCCCAGGCCGCCCACACACCGGTGGCACTGCCTGCCACACTTCTAGGGAAAGGCCACCAGGCTCCCTAATCTCATGGGGAAACATCCACAACCACCTCTCTTGGAGAAAAGCTTGCCAACAGTCTACCAAACGCCTGCATGTCCCCAGACACCCCTCAGCTCGTTCGGGGGACCTCAGAGGAGGAAGCTGTTCAGGGTGGACACGCCCTCTCTACTGTTACACCACGGGCTCTTCAGGTCCGGGCCCTGCAGGCCCGAGACTGTACAGGGTCCGCTGTAAAGTCTAGCACCAAGACCATGGAAACCCACAGGCTGGACGCTCACATCACGCTAACAACTCTACAACACCACGGTTCTCGCCAATGGGGAACTGACAATAATACATTTTAACAAAGACATAGACATCTATATAAACGCATGAACTAATTTCTAAGGTCCACTGTCTGGGTCTCTGTACTGGAAAACCTGACACCGAAACGGCACCACGCCCCTGCGGGTGACTCCCAGCAGAAACTCACTTATTCCCGATCTTCACCACGAGATTGGGGTCATCGATGAGCGCAGGGTTGTCCGAAAACTGCTGATACGACACGGCTTGTTCCAAAAACGATTCTGGGAAAGCAACCGTAGGGGGCAGGGGAACAGGTGAGGGAAGTCTGGCTGACAAAGCCAGGCCTGTTTCCACGGGCTCCCGCTCCCAGGTAAGTCTCCCGAGAGTTCACACACTGCAACTGTGGGGTAATTCTCCAACCGCCTCAGTGCAGGAGCCTCAGTGTGTTTGGGGGCCGCGTTCACGCAGAAGGCGGGGAGCCCAGGGCCGCCTGAGGGTGTAGGGGAAGCGCCCCCTAGCTGGGGCGCAGACGTGGAAAGGGCAGGGGCAGGAGCGTGGAAGACACAGTCTACGTGTGGCTCCGAGGATGCAGGAGAATGGTAAACGGGCCGCAGAAACCAGGCGGCCTGGGGTTAAGTCACACGTAATGCTGTGACCCTGGGCGAGTGGTTAACGTCCCCACCCTCAGTCCCCTCCTCCACCCTGGGGGGGCTGTGAGGACTGACAAGGCCACGAATCAAAGGCAGTGCCCTGCCTAAAACAAGAAAACAAGGGCTCCCTCCATGTCAGCAGGTGGGGCTCTGGCCGCGGCCACCTGCAGGGGGTGCAGAGGCCCGCGTGAGGCCTAGCCGCTGCCGCAGCCCCACACACACCAGAGCTAGCAGGAAGGCCCGGGGCAGGGGCGCCTTTGTTCGCCACCATTGGGCTGATGGGTTAGCAGGTTCAGGGCCAGCAGCATGAGGGGCCCTGGTCTCTGTGTAAGAAGTGATTCCCAAAGCCACGAAGGGACCTCAGGATGGAGACAGGGTCCAGGATGGCACCTCCGGCAGGAAGGCAGTCATGAGTGGCAAGGGGAAGAGGAACAGGACCAGACCACAGCGGGAGTGTGGGGTGGTGGCGGGAGGTGGGGGGGTGGAAGAGGGATACCCAGGTCTCCTCAGGGAATGTGTCAGGTGGTACTGGCTGGCCGCACTGACTGGGGGCCTGGGGCCACCTCCCCATATAACTGTCCTAAGACACTGAGAAATTACTTCATGAATATGGTGAATGCTGTGAACTCATTCGCCCCCTAAGCCAACTGGAAAGTGTTCCTGGACTCGCCCAGAGGTCCCCCCCTCCTCCAAGATGCCACAGCATTTGTGCACCCCTCCAGCGTACTGTGTCCCCACTGGCTGCAGGCTCCCACACCTCTGCAGAGCTGGTGTGGGCCACGGAGACACACACCAGGTGCAGCGAACACACCTGACAACGAGTGACTCTGATGAAGCCGTTGCCTGAAGCTGCGTATGAACCCCAGAACCCTGAGGTCAGCCAAGTGCAGGCCACCAATGCGTGGGTCGTGAGCAACAGTGAGTCACCAGTGCTATTGGGAACCCAACTAAGTGGAAATGACTTCTGATGTGAACCGAGTCCAGCAGCCCCAGCTCCTGGGCATTCTGACCAGTTGCCACAAGAGGGTGCTCTTGGCTTGAAGACCAGCTCCAAAGCTCAGCAGTACCTGTGGTTATCTCCCTGTTGTCACTGAGGCCACCGCAGAGGGAGATGGCGATGGACGGCAGGTCCCTCAGGCCATCGGAGGTGCTCTCCACGCCACTGTCAACGCCAGAGCTGCCCACGGACTGTGGGGACTGGTTGGCTGACCGGGCTCCGTTGTCGGCATGCTTGGGGAGCCCGGCAGGATCTCCACTGGAAGGAGGAAGAGGGGAGGGCGGTCTGAGGACTTTCCTGGTCTTGGGTCTCACACAGACATCAAATGACCCCGCGGAGCAGGAAAGGGCTTCATCTCAGATGTTTGTTTCAGTAGAGCACCGTGAGAAGCCAAGACAAGTGAAGGGAGTTACTTTGGGAGAGAATACAACCTTCTGCCTGTCACAACCCCTCCCAGGCCCGCGTGGAGAGAACTGAAGAGACAGCGCTGGCCAAAGAGGCCACAGCTCTGCACTCATAGTCTCCCTGCAAACCCCGGAAGAACTAAAGATGCACCCCAAGGCCACGAGACACCCTGTCCTGGGGAGAAAGCCACGCAGATGCCACTCCGGGCACTGGCCACAGCAACACAACCTCAGGGTCATCGGGAGCCACAGCCCTGTGCAGGGGTCCCTGCTCCGAAGGTGTGGAGCCGCCGGGAGACATCCTTACCTCCCCCCCCCACCCCGCCTACAGAGGAAGTCCCGTTTCCACTGCCTGCTCCTCCCGGTGAAACGGGGCCTCCTGCTCCTCCCGGTGAAATGGGGCCTCCTGCCACCTTTTCCCACCTTCTAATCAGATAGCAGGGAAAGTAAACTCACACAGTCTCCTACTCAGGGTACAGAAAGGGACTCGAAGAATAGAAAGAAACCTTACTTTTTGGGGAAATACAGGGCAGCCACCTCGGGGTCCATCTCTGTGAGGTCGTCCAGGTAGACGCCATCAGCGCCGAGGTGTCTGCTTCGTTTGTCTGCAGAGGCATACGGGCGCATCAGAATGCTGCTCCTCCCAAAAGGAGCCCGTGGACCTCCCAGCGTCTCCAGAAAGCACAGCGCAGCGCAGAGCACGCACCCGTGCTGGGAAGGGCCCAAACTGGCCCCAGAGCCCCACCCTCAGAGGCCAGCAGCAGAGCGTTACTGGAGAGGCAGGTGCCCTGGTCTGCATGTGACGCCATCGCTCACTGACCGCGTGGCCTGGACCAAGTCATGTGGCCACGTGCCTCACTGCCCGTCTGGGACGTGCCCTCCCTCCCCCGAAGTGAGTGGTTAGCATCGTCATTACTAAGTGATACGCTTTCATCCAGCCCGATGCGCTGGAAGCTCAGCACCCACGTGTGTGCTGGCTGCAGACCTGCTTGCTTCTGGCAGAGAACCATGTCACTGGGTCCTAGGCTTGTTGCAAGCGGGCTGGCTGACGGGTTGTAGTTCACATCATCACTCTGACGTGCAACCAGGTGTGCATTAAGTAGGGTTTATGGGGCACCTACTGTGTGCCAACCACTACTGAAAGCAGCGAGGAAACAAAGCTAAACCAGACCAAGAGTCTTGGCCTCACGAAGCACTTAGGTTGCACTGGGGCGTCGGGCAAACCCAACAAACAAATGAGCATCTGAAAGGTGGTAAGCAGAAATTCAAACCCAGCAATGCACAGAGAGAAGCTGGGGGCAGGCGAGAGGGGTCCGGATTAGCTGAGTAGCCCAGAGCATGCCCTAAAGAACGCTCTTCCTCTGGATCACAGCACCCCTGAGCTGTAAAATGAGGGGTTCACTACCGGATCCCCAAGACCTCCTGTACATCTCATTTTCTACAGCTAAGGTCTCATAATTAATATCCTCCACAAAGGGGTGCGAGGCGCGCAACTGAACTTGACAGAGGTCACGGCCCAGTGCCCTGGATGTCCGAAGGGAGGGCTGTCACTGGCAGAGCAGCACATCCGCGTAGGGAGGCAGAGAGTCCCCGCCCCCGCGCACCTTTTCTCCTGGAAGGCGACTCTGTCTTGCTCGCCGTGGCAGACAGCACTCTGGCGTCCTCTGCAGTGGGCGGCGGCGGGGCCGCAGCTCCCAAGGCCTCTGCGTCTTCCTCGTTCACAAACTGCATCTCTGTCTGAGGCTTGCTCTGCTCTAAAAGTGGCTGCACGGGAGGCACCCCAGCCGTCGTCGGCGACTGGTCACTAAACGCATCCGAAGATTCACTGTGAATGGCCTGAAAGTGCATTTTCTCACAGATTTTCCTGCTGCTCAGCGGGCTGGAATCTTTGGTCTTGTGTGGCGAAGTCTGGACCAAAGGGGCAGGGAGAGAGAGACACAGGGGGTCAGAGCACAGACAAACAGGAAAACTGAGTTAACCAAAGAACCACACTGAGCCAAAAAAGGATCTGCTAAACTGTCCACACTTGGCAGGAGACACCTAAGCCTGGGGAGTCCTGGGTGCTTTCCACATCCGCCAAAGCAAAGGACCTTCTGTAGAAAATATCCACTGGCAAGCAGAAGTGAGTGAGATGAGGAATGTCCAGCAGGTGGCAGCAACCCACGTGCCCATCAGGAGAACAGTACACATACACACACACACACACACACACACAGTGGGGGATTTTGCAGCAATGAGAATAAAGGAGTTGTAATTAACGCAACCACGTAATGAAGCTTGCAAAACCAGTCTCTGCTGTTAGAGAGTCCAGATCACATCCACCCCTATGGAGGGTCAGTGTGAGCAGTAACTGCCAAAGTGGGGGCTCCCCAGTTGGTCCCGCTTCGTGGTCTGGGTGTGAGTCACATGGACACGTGGGAAAATGTGCCGCCCTATGTACGCACTTATGACCTGGGCATTTCCATGTACTGTATAATGCTCACTCTCCCCATGTATGATGCTCACTTTTTTGCCCAAATTTTTTAGGGAAAAATAAGGCTGCGCATTATACATGGGTATTACTAATTCCATATCTATATAAATGTTTTTAATTTTTATTTATGCTTATGCATTAAAAGCGTAACTCTAAAAAGCAGTAATGATATCTGTATGCAAATTAATATCCTAGAATGTGATAATCAGTTTTGCTTCTAAATATAAATAAATAAATACAGTGAACTAAAACAAAAGATTTTTTTCCCTGAAAGTTTGGGCCAAAAACGTGGGTGCGCAGTATACAGGGGAGCACATTATACATATAGTATGTATGTATATTTCACCCCCAAAATGTGAGTGAATGAGTGAAGATGTACTTGGTGGCTGGTTCACGTGAGCAGGAAATTAGCATTTCGGATTCTGCCTCTCCAAGAAGTTTCCAGTTACAGAAAAGATTCATCCAAACAAAAACTGAAATGCAACGCACCCATCAGGACAAGGGCGGGGAGAGGGCATCAGGCCTGCACCACCCTCGCTTCTCCCAGGCACGCACACAGCACTGCCTATGGGTGGGGCTTTGTCCCAGGCCGTGGCTCTGCAGTTCCACACCATTCCCCAGCACTGTTCCCCAGCAACCAGTGGCATGGATTTATGAGGAGGGTTGGCTGGGTCAGCACAATAGCTTGTGGGCAGAGAAACCAGCATTTTTCCATGAAAGCTAAATAGAGCCTAAAAAGGGCATGAATCTCCAAGGTCAGCCCCAGCAGACCTACTCTCCGACGAACTGCCCATCTTGAGTCTTAACAGAACGCTTTCCTCCCTCCCCTACTCACTCCTCTGCTTGCTCGTTCATGCTAAACATTTAGGGGGGACTTGAGAGGCTGTGGCATCTCCAAGGGCTTTATAGTAAGTCAAAGAAAAAACAACCTGAAACATAGTAATATAATTCAAGATTCATAAAATACACTGGAATATAAAATACAGCTTCTTGAAATAAAAACCCTGTGTCCATTTCATGTCTTTAGAAACTGCCTCCGGTCTGTGGCAGGAACCGGAGTTCCGAGAAAACCACTTACTTTCGCAGCCTGCGGCAGCTCCCCCCAAAGCCAGAGCATTTCCAGGTTGCTCTTCTGCATCGTCCTGTCCGCCGCGGACTTACTGACCAGCTCTGAGTCGCTTTTGGGTGTGGAAGGTCGGGACCCTGAGGGGCTTAACAAAACACAAACCCATGATTAAAGTGGGAAGGCAAACTTTTTTTTTAATGTTTCTGGACCAGAATTAATATGGTTCAAATAGCCCAGAAAATGCAGCCAAGTCATCATTCCCTTATGACAGCGATCTTCAACCTTTTTCATCTCATGCCACACAAAAACCAACTACTAAAATTCTGCAGCACCTCCAAAAAAGTATTTTTGACAGATCTGACTAAAATCAGTATAATTTTGATTCATTCACCAGATGGCTATTGTCTGGCCTGTTGTCATTTTTCTATTCGACAATCCAAGGGGAGAGAGGTCAGCGCCCTAAGAGTTGGGCGTTGCACGTCGTATAAGTTCTTGTGGCAAACCAGGTGAAAATTGCTGCCTTAGGAGCATGGCTTCGTGACATGTCCCTCTGTGACCACCAGGGGTCCACAGGACACCCGTCCAGGTGGAAGGTGCTCCCAATGTGGGTGACTTGGCCCCAACCTACTGCCAAACTCCAAGTAGAAAGGATGAGGAATAGCATTAAAAAGGGAAAATTGAAAAAGAGAGACAGACGAAAAGAAACAGGGAAAAAGAGTTTTTCGTTACTTCACCCCCAGTCACCCCCAGCCCAGCCCACCCCGAGCGCACTCCTGCTGCACCCCCAATTTCCAGTCGCTCTCCAGGCACTACAGGGCCCTGGCCGTTGCTGACACGTGCCCATTCTACTCCACACTTAAAATACAGACTAGAACTTGTGCTGGCTTTGAAAAGAGGAAATCACATCATGTGCCAACTTTACTACAAATGCCAGATGCCACCAAACTCGCAGCCTGTCACCTGCCAAGAGTAATCCACTGATGGACAAAATTCTCACCGCATTCTAAACATGCAGATGGGGAAAACAAAATACCCCTTTACTTATTGCTTGTCTTTATTCTCCTGCCTCCCTCCCTCCAGAGTGAGATGGCAGTTTGCAAGTGCAGCCAGAAACGGAGCTGCCCCAGGTTTCCTCTGCGCTGTGTCACCTCCCACTGATGCCCCTGGTCCCGTGTCAGAGTCAGAGTCACTCCACTGGAACACAGCCTTCCCGTTGGGGCGAGGGGGGCTCCTGGATGATACTAACTTAGATCAAATCCAGACCCTCAGTGGCTGAATTGATCCCGGACGTCCTTATTCAAGCCATTGGGACCGAGAGGACTGAGCCCGCTCCCCCCCCACTCTGAGAGGCACAAGGGCTGCTCCTTGTCCCCGAGGTGCCCACCGCCCTCCATCCATCCACACGATGGGGAGCCATGCGGTAGCCCACAGGTCTGCTCCACCAGCCCGTGGAGATGAGGGTCCTGAGATGGCTTTTCGTGGGAGCACAGAAAATGGGGTACGCCCCCCAACACAGGCACTTTCCTGCCCGTCAGGAAGGCATCCGTGAGCAGGAATGCTGGGACCACCACACGTCTGAGTGGGAAAGGGTCACCACCTCCCAACCTCTCTGCCCCCTCCAGCTCCAGCATGATGCTTTTCTCCAAAGGATCACTGCTATTCTGGCACTGCATGTCCGCAGTTACATGCTCAGCATCCATGAAGCCTGCACAGGGAGCACTGTGGCTGTTGTACCTACAGCTTTGACCTGAGGCCACGCCCCCTCCAGGTCCTCACGGGAGAAGACCTCCCACCCTCTTCAGAGCTGCAACCAAGTCACAGGTCACCTGTCTAAAAAGCCCCTACACCACTCATTGTATTGATCGCACAAAATACAATTTGTATAAGCTTTTGTTATTATAACTTGTTATAGAGTCTGTGAAATAACTGGTCTCACCCACTGCCACTAAATTAAGCAAAGCCCTTGGGGCAGAACTTGCTCTAGAGTGCAGGGCAGGAGGTCAGCAAACTTTTTCTGTAAAAGGCCGAATGCAAATATTTCCGCTTTGTGGGCTGTGCGATCTCTGCCACAGCTGCTCAGCTCCGCCATCACGGAGGGAGCATGGCCAGGGCCAGTGTGCAAACAAACTGGCGAGGCCCCGTGAACCTGCCGAGAAGCAGATGGCAGGCCGGATCTGGCCCCGGTGCTGCATGTGGGCTGCCAGCCTCCGCTCTGGAGGATGTAAATGCCGACCGCAGTTCCAGAGCAGGCCCCTACTCCAGAACCCTGAACCTTCCAACCCTTCCATAAAAAGCCACAAGGTGGCTGGCCAGAGGCGTTCAGGTTTGCAAACACAGGCTCACAGAGAAGCAAGCCCCGCGGGAAAGGCGCAGACAGGCTGCACGTCCCACCTACCCCGCGCTGGGCTACCACAGACGCGGGCCCCCTCGGCCGCGCCGGCCTTTCTCAAGGGAGTCTGCGCCCACACACACGCTCACGCTGGCTGCTCGCTGGGGGTGCCCCTGAAGCTGAATCAGTCAAAGACTCCCGATCCTGGATGAAACTGATGAGAACGATGATTCCAAAGTTCCCCACGGCCAGACATGAGGCCTCTGTGATCAAGGGTTGCTCCAGAAAGCAAGCTTACAGGGGTGCTGACTGATTCTCCTAAGGCATGCATTCATTAGCCCCACAGCTGTGCAGTATTTCTGCCAGTCCAAATCAGGCACTCAGTCGTAACGGCTCATGGCTCACGGCTCAGTTTACCGCATTTTAAAATGGCCTTTCTCCTGTACATGTGCCCTTGGAATGATGTGCATCCTGAGATTTGGTTCTTTAACCAAAAAGAAAAACCGTTTCCCATCTAGAAATTAATCATTGCTGCATGCACTCAACTATTGAAGTGAGCCCCACAAGTACACAAGGCTGGACCGCAAGGCAGTGTGAGCAACCGCAAGGGGACAGGGCTGAAATCTGGGACCACGGCCTCGAATCAGAAAACAGACCTGTGGCCCTCAGCCTCCGGATCTGTCCTATCTGATCCTGTTCTCCAAAGCTCTGTTCTAGAAATGCTGTGAAAACATCTGACGCCATTATTCAGAAAGTTTAATAAGCCATTTAAATAGTTATAATAACCTCTGTTCAAGTGATATCCTAAAAAAAATCTTGTAAACTTACTTGCTGAACAACCCCAGACAAAGAACAAAAGATCACATATTCCCCAGTTTTATTTCATTGTTCTATTTTCAAAGCACTCCCCAGAATTAGGAAGAATTAGAGGCTCAACCATAATTCCCAAAGAGTCAAAGTTAGTAGTTGAAAAAGAATCTACAAGTGTTTAAAATGAAAGCAGAACAGTAATCTATATGTACTTTCATCATAAGTAATTTGATTGGTTAGGAAAATAGATTTGTGAGAGTTAGATCCAAATTTTCACTTCATAGAATCTATATACATTTGCTGCATAAGTAATTTCAGTTAGTGGTGAAATAGATTTGTAAGAATTAAGTGGAACATTTCGTTATCGAAGGCACCCGGGTGGGGCAGTGGCTGCTACCTTTCCGAAGCGAGGAGGAGAGACGGCTGCAGAGGGCAAGAGCTAGACAGCCCTCCCTCGGCCACGTCTGCCAGGCAAGGGGGGCTCCGTTTGCCGTCTAGCAGGCTCCTGGGCGCCACGCGATACACGTTGAGAGGAAAAGAGATCACAGGTCAATCAAAGGAAAAATGAAAGTTCTTGTAAACCAAGGACCACTCTCAACGATCCCGTTTGTAAGAGAATGAATGCTACACTGGCAACTGTCAGCGGGAGCGGACAGGCTGAAATCACTAAGAAATCAACACGAACTTCCAAAAAACAGGGAAAACTTCCCAAAGACCCATTTCCCTTTCTAGCTCATTCATCTGCGCATAAAAGACTGTTTTCCTCTGGCCAGAAATGAGTGCTCTGCCCAGTCTTTGGAGTAAGCAGTTTGACTGTGCTGTCAGCTGTCTCTTTAAATAAAGAAAATGCATAATTCCCAGTAGGGAAATTACCTATTTATCTTAATTTGTGATTGCAATTGACAGTAGTCAGATCCACACAATCTGACACGGCCACCACTCTGGGTTCACAGAGTAAAATGTGACAGATTGAGAAAACCTCTCTGGGGTTATATTGAAAACATTTATTTTAAACTCTTTAAATTAATCAGGAGTGTTTGAGCCAACTTTTCAGCCTGTTCGTGGTCTCCACCCATTCCACACAGTTTGCTCCTGAAGTACTGCATTTTTCCCTCCTGGGGTTCTGGAAAGGTGTCCCTCCTGTACCACACGACAGGACAGCCACCAACTGCAGGGGACTGCTGAGCACGTGACATGTGACTAGTCCACACTGGCGAGTTCTGTGCATGTGACACACACAGAGACTTCAAGGACTCAGTACAAAAATGCAATGAGAAATAGCTCATTATAAATGCATGTAAAAACGGACTCCTTGAAATGGTATTTTGGATACATTGGGTCACATCTAATGCAACATCAAAGTTCATTTCATCAGTTTCTTTTCACTTTTCAGGATGGCTGCTGGAAAGCCGTGACTTACGCATGGGGCTGGCACTAAGTGTCTTTGGGACACAGCTGTCTGTAGGCAAGTCCAGGCCCCCAGCCCCACCGGGCTTACGAACAGTCTTTGTGACAGTCCCGCCTGCACCCAGGCATGCAGACCGTCTCGTCCTCTCCGACCTCAAGCTCGGCACACCCTGCTCCCCATGCTGTGTCACCAACGTGCCATGTCACCAATAAGGGCACCAGGACACAGAGTATGGGGGATGGGCTGCAGGCACGTGCTGGAGCTCAAGGGGGCTCCCACATGTCCATTTTAAACCAGACGCCCATCCAACACACTCAGAATGAGAACCACCCAAGGACGCTGCTCACTATCACTTCAGCCGCCATTTCTTGGGCCCTTTTCATGGCCACACACCCCTGCACATACTGAGACACCGTTCCCTAACAGCCCTCCCTCCACCAAAAAATTCCCTTCCATGGACATACCGGGGACCCGTTTCTGTGCTGTGGCTTATTACAGGCTACAGACCAGCATAAGGCCTAAGGTGGGTTTTGCCACCCACAAACCTATTTTCATGCCAATGGGCTGCTATCACCCCTAACAAGATGGCTTGACTTAGATCTGCCCTCCCCCAGACTCCAGAAAACTGCCCAGAAGGGCTCCTATATGTTCCCACGGGTTCCACGGACTTAAAAGTCTGGGAGCCTCTGTGGGGCGATCTGCACGATAGGCAGCCCTGGCTCCCCAGCTCCTACCAGAAGTCAAGGCCAACCTGAGAGCTTGTTTCGGGGATATAAGCATCCCTGAGTTTGGGAGAAAGGACTGAGCTCAGGGAGAGGGCATCGTTCGAACAGCCCCAGTGACCTTGGCGGCCCGGGAGCAACCCCGCCATTTGAATCTTTAGGGTTAAGTATCGAGAAAGGCCGTCGGCACCTGCCTTCTCCCAGGGACCACTGGCGTCACGTCAGTTAACTTTCTGCATCAGCTCGGGGAGCCCAGAGCTGTCCCTGAGCACAGCTCTGACGTCGGGAGGTAAAGGCCTGCTCGGGTCGCTTCGGTCCTCATCTGTACCTCCCACCCTAAACTCCATTTTCCCAGGACTGACTTCAGATCCGCGGGACCAGGACCGCCGAACACACTACACACCCCATACACACATGCGCGGCTCACCTGGTGCTGGGTGACCACTCTCGATCAGAATTGGGGTACGATGCTGACTGGGGATAAGTCAGGACCGAGGAAAGGCTCTCCTTGGGAACGTCTTCTTGGAATGGCGGCATATCGTTAGAGAGAGTTCTGGTTTGAAAAAACAACAATAATGAAAGCCTGAGGGTCGTCAGCAGCAGATTCCCGACACCGCCACGTCTCCGTGAGCGCCTCTACGTGGGCCGTGGAGCCGCGCAACCTCCCCGGAGCGCCCAGCCACGTCCCAGGCGGTGCTGCGGGGAAAGCCGAGACACGGACAGTGCAAGGTGTTTTGTGCTCGACGAGAGATGTAACGTATCCTGTTCAGGTACGCAGACTTGTCCACGTGCGCCACCAGGCCCTGCCTGTCCTTCCCACTGCGGCACCTCACCCAGTCCCCTTTCCTGTGCTGTCTCCCAGAGCCTGAGGGCGGATCGGGTCCCACACTGGACCCCAGGGCTGTAGAACTCGGTCATGAAACTTTTTCCATGTCCGGGGGGAGCTGCCAAATGACTAAATGCCCACGCACAGTCCACATCCCATCCAGAAGGATAAATAAACAGTATAAACCAAATGTATCTGGAAATTACAAATGACTGCCAATCTCCCTTGTTTCAAGTATAACACAGTGATTAGGACATACGATTGGCCGGCTCACTCAGGCGGAGACCCCCTGTCTGCATATTTGATGTCACCTGCAGTGCTGCCTAGCACTACATTCTGGAACAAAAAGCCCAAACACCTGTATCTGAGCCCCCCGCAGACCAGAGGCCGTGGTTAGGGATGGCAACATTGCCAAACCACCTTCACTTTAGCCAGGGGAAGAAGCACTCTCCTCTGAATAATGAATCGGGGGTGTTCCTGAGGTTCCTTGCCCCATCTTTAGGTTAACAAGGTGCAAAAACAATTCCCAACAATGACGCTGAATTACATAAAAATTGGAAACATCAAATACCCTTTACAAATGAGGTTCTGTCTTCCAAAACTGGCATTTTTCACCATAATAGTATTGTACAGAAACAGAATTTCACCACACTGTGAAAAGCCAAGGAAAATAAAACAGGTGTCCGCTAAACTGGGGGCCGAATCAGAACTGAAAAGGCAAAGTCGGCACCCAGAGAAAACGGGTCACGTTCTACACTGACCTGTAACCCTGAGTCCATCATAATCCACCCCAGCCTACGGCTCAGCGGAAGGCTGGGTACATAGCTGGTGCTGCAATAAGAACCAGGAGGTTCTGAAACAATGCTTTTGTGCAGGAAGGGTTACTGTGCTCAGCTCCCGTTGCTCAGTCTGTTCTGGAGAGCTGAACGGAGCAGCCACGGAGTCTGGCATCACCCACCATCTTAGTTGTAAGCTACATCAGACGTTTGCTACTAGCCCTGGCTGGTGTGGCTCAGTGGATTAAGCACCAGCCTCCAAACCAAAGAGTCGTAGGTTCGATTCCCGGTCCTGGCACATGCCTGGGTTGCAGGCCACGTCCCCAGTAAGAGGCACACAAGAGGCAACCACACATTGCTATTTCTCTCCCTCTCTTTCTCCCTCCATCCCCCTCTCTCTGAAAATAAATAAGTTTTTGTGGGTTTTTTATAAAATCTTTGCTACTTAAACACTGGGTCCACAGGATTACAACATTCAGCCTAAAATGCATGAACAAAAGAATAAGGAATTCTCAGGAGGAAATGGTAAGAATCG
>PVIA01017123.1:0-16641 GCA_004024845.1 Tonatia bakeri
TTAGGGAAATTTTCTGTCATTACTTTTTCAAACAGGTTTTCTATCCCTTGCTCTTTTCCTTCTCCTTCTGGTATCCCAATGATGAGAATATTATTACATTTCCTGTTGTCCTTGGCTCCATTAAACTTTCTTCATTCTTTTTGGGTGTTTTGTTTCTCTGACTGGGTGTTTCTTTCTACCTTGTCTTCCAACACACTGATTTGATCCTCTGCTTCATCTAGACTCTTCTTGATTCCTTCTAGTGTTTTTCTCATTTCAGATATTGTATTTTTCATTTCCTCTTGGCTCTTATCATAGTTTCTATGTCCTTTTTCATGCTGAGGTAGTTCCCTCTAACTTCCTTGTAGCTCCCCTAGTGTTCCATGTAGTTCTCACTGAATTCCTTCAACATCCTTATAACCATTATTTTGAACTCTATGTTCAACTCTATATTCTTTTTTGAACTCTATATTTTGAAATGTGTGATTGATTGATTGCCTCAATTTCATTTAGCATTCTTTTTGGGGACTCCTTCTTTCCTTTGATTGAGGGTTGTTTCTTTGTGTCCCCATTTTAGGTGACTCTTTTTGTTTCTGTGTATTAGATTGATCTGTTTTGACTGCTTGTCTTTGTGGGGTGGGCTTCTATGGTACAAGACCTCTAGGACTTAGTGGTGCAGTCTCCTTGATTTCCTGAGCTTGATGCTCTTGGGATACCCTTATGCCATTTATGTGGGCTCTTGTGTTATAATTGGATTTTGGGTTTTTTTTTTGGTCTTTCTTTGGTGGGTTCTTTCCTCTGGATGGCTGACCGAGAGTCACACCACCCACCATGTCTTTTATGCTGTTGTACAGGTGCTGCCAGAACAGAACAAAAAACCCAGGAAGCAAAATCGACACCTGCAAAAATACTCCCTACCCACAACCACACTATTGTGGCGGATCCTGGCCTGCAGGGTCCATGTATGTTGTGGTTGCTTGTGAACAAATACACACGGACAACAGAAGTCCTGTGGAGAAAAAGGGATGGCATGGCCACTCTCTGAGAGAGAGAGAGGGCGAGAGGGCCAGCGAGCCCAGTCCCTGTCTGGAAAGGCTTTTATTGCTTTTCTTGGCACATTACATAGAGGGTATTCCTCATTTACTATGCACAGGTTCACTGCAGGGGACTATCTTTTACAGATAACAAAGGAAAGAATGTTGCTACTTACTTCAAAGAGAAGGATGTTGCAGACCAAGGGGAAAGTGGTTGAACCAGTCACACTCCAAACTTGGGAGGTTTAGCTCAGATTTTAGGAAGTTGCAGTAAGCCCTTACTGCCTCAATTCAGGGTGAGGGAGTTTTACAAAAGCAAGTCTCATAGCAGTCTGGGTACAATACAAGATTTTCCCCATGGGAAAATCTCTTCGTGGGTGTGGTCCTGTGTGCTACTCACTCCCCATTGATTTTCCACATGAGTGCTGAGCCACATTTCCATGCCATGTGAAGCAGTTCCCTACACAGTATCAACAACAAATGAGCATTATTAATAAAGGTAGAAAGAGATTAAAGCCATTATAAGAAAGGAAAATGAATATGAGATGACTAATGGGGAAAAAATGATTTTGAGAGGGTAGAGGGGGAACAATAATAAGAGGGGAAATAGAAAGGTGAAGAAGGAAGGAAAATAGACTTTGCAATGTAATTAAAAAAAGGAGGGAAGAGGACAAAATGAAGTAAGAAAAGGGAAGGGTATAATATGAAGTTTTTAAAAATTAAAAAATAGTGGAGAAATAGGAACAAAATTGAAGAAAAACAGCCCCACAGCAATATCAATGACCAATAAGCGAGGATTAATAAAGGTGGAAATATCATAAAAAGGAAAAAAGAAAGGAAAAAGACTATAAGATGTCTAAAGAAAGGAAAAGTGATTCTGAGAGGATAGAGGTAGAAGAAATAATAAAAGTAAAGAATAAAAAGCAGGCTAAGAGAGGGAAAAGTAAAATTTAAAATTTAAAAAGGGTAGGAAGAATGTAAAATGGTGTAGGAGAAGGGAACAGTAAAATTTGGATTTGAAATTCTAAAATAGTGAACATGTAGGAATAAAATTAAAGAAATTCAACAACAACCACCATATCAGCAACAAACAAGCAAAGATTAATAAAGGTAGAGAGAGAATAAGGATAATATAAGAAAGGGAAAAAGTGCAGGATGCTCACGGAATTGGTCAACTTTGGTCATAAATTAGATGAACAAATGCAGGCTACAATAAGAGAAATGAAGGAAAATGCACAGGGAACTAATAGTGATGGAAAGAAAACTAGGTTACAAATCAATGGAAGGGACCAGAAGGAAGAAAGGGAAAACCAAACAGAAAAGAATGGAGAAACAAGAATTCAAAAAAATGAGGAGAGGCTTAGGGATCTCCAGGACACCTTTAAACATTCCAACATCTGAATTATAGAGGTTCCAGAAGGAGATGATGAAGAGCAACAAATTGAAAACTTATTTGAACAAATAATGAAGGAGAACTTCCCCATTCTGGCAAAGGAACTAGACTTCCAGGAAGTCCAGGAAGCTCAGACAGCCCCAAAGAAGTTGGACCTAAGGAGGAACACACCAAGGCACAACATAATTACATCACTTAAGCTTAAAATGAAGGAGAGAATTCTAGAAGCAGCAAGAGAAAAGGAGGCAATTACCTACAAAGGAGTTCCCATCAGACTGTCAGCTGATTTCTCAAAAGAGACCTTACAGACAAGAAGCGGCTGGAAAGAAGTATTCCAAGTCCTGAAAGGTAAAGACCTACATCCAAGATTGTTCTATCCAGCAAAGCTTTCATTTAGAATGGAAGGGAAGATAAAGTGCTTCTCAGATATGGTCAAGTTAAAGGAGTTCATCATCACCAAGCCCTTATTATATGAAGTGTTAAAGGGACTTATCTAAGAAAAAGAGGATTAAAAATATGAACAGTAAAAAAAGACATCAAACTCACAGAGTAACAACCATACTTAAAACAAAAGCAAACTAAGCAAACAGATAGAACAGGAAGAGAACCACGGAAATGGAGATCACATGGAGGGTTAGCAACAGGGAAGTGGGAGGAGGAGAGAGGAGGAAAAGGTATGGAGAATAAGTAGCATAGACAATAGGTAGAAAATAGACAGGGGGAGGGCAAGAATAGTATGGAAAATATAGAAGCTAAAGAAATTATGACACATGGACATGAACTAAATGGGGGGAATGTGGGTGGGAGGGGGTGGGCAGGGTGGAGGGGAGTGAAAGGGGAAAATGGGACAACTGTAATAGCATAATCAATAAAATTGAAAAAAGAAAGGGAAAAAGTGAAACGACTAATGGCAGAAAAATGGTTTTGAGAGGCTGGAGGAAGGAGAAATAGTAAGAGTGTAGAGTAGAAACAAGGCATTGAAATGGAAAAAATAAAATTTAAAACAAAAATAAGGAGAGGGAAAAAAGACAAATCAGAGTAAGAGAAGGGAGGAGTAAAACATAAGATTTGAAATAGAACTAAAATTAAAAAATAGTGAAATAATAGGAACAAACTTGAAGAAAAAGAGAAAATATTAAAAAACTGTGCCGGAAAAAAGTAATGCAAACAATGAATAGGACTGAGGTGGAATTTGTCTCAGTGGAATCTAGTGTTTGCCACTGTCTTCTCTTTCTGGATCTACCCATGGTGATGTCAGATGGTAGCTTAGTCTAGTCCTAGGCAGCCCGTTTGCAGCTATAAGCAATCCACAGTCTGTGGCTGTCTCCTTCAGGCCTGGCTGGTCTTCCTTGTTCTGTCCTAATAGCTTTCCATCAGCACATGGCCCAGGAGTGGTTGGTCTAATGTCTGAGAGCACTGCCAGCAGCACCTCCACCTGTCTCCAAAGGGGACCTCTGTTGCGATTGGGAGGGTAGCTTCCTGGGTCAACCCTGGAAGACAATGTTCAGTCTTCAGGAAAGATGGTGGGAGTGTTTTCCTCCTCCTCCTTGCCACTTTTTTTTGGTCTGCCCCAGATTATTTCCAACAATGTATATATTCCGATGAACTATCTGTCTGTTTCCTCTGAGGGGCCAACCTGTGTAAAAGGGTCAGCTTTCTGGCTTTGCTCTAAAGGCAGCTCTGTATAAGAGCAGAGGTTGGGCAGTGCCGTGAATACCCCTTGCTGTGCCAATTTCTAAACTCTCTGCACCTCTGGTTTTAGTGGATCAGGGCCCAAAGAAGCAGGGAACCTTGTAGTGCCTGACAGAAGTTCAGGGGTGGCCCTTTCAGAGCTTCTCCTTCTTTCCCCTGTGGATATATGACGGGCAGTGGTCTCCTTTATCTGGTCTTATTGATCTGAAGAGCCTGCAATCCCGCAGGTGGTGGTTGGGCACACTTGCCTGTGAGGGGACCTGCTTGGCTACAACAAATCTCAGGCGCTCAGCTCCTGGCCATTCAATCTTCAGCCTATCACTCTCATTGGGGACTCAGACCCGAACTCCACCAGCTACACTGAGTTGGGACCCAGAGTCCCTTTGGGGTGCCACTTTCTGTTCTTCCTGCACAGCTGGACTCATTGGGAATGAACTGCATTTTCCCTCTGGTTTGTTTGTTGGCAGAGCCACTGCACACACGAGCACAGGGTCCCTGCCCTGCCATGCCTCAGTTTCCCTTTTTAAAAAGTCTCTCTGTACCACCCACACTGCAGCCCTGAGCCATGGGTTGGCTCTCCATGTGCTCCACCTCCGCCAAAAGCAGAAAGTCTCACAGTCAGGGCTGTCCATAGCCTGCCAGTGCCTCCGACAGTTTTAGGAGATAGAGTTTCTCTCTAGAGTTCTCCCAGTTGACGCTGCAGCCTAAGTATCCTAAGTATGCTGCAGCTATGGACATCCCAGACTTTGTACATCCTTCCAAGCCTCTCCCGATTAGAATTGGGGGGTTTCCCTATGTGGGACCAAGGCACCACTTCGGGAGGGGAGAGAGCTTCTAAATTACATATTCTGTCTGATCTCTCCCCTGCTGCAGCAACCTGACACAGGGCACTTCCTCCTCAACTTATAAAATTTCTTATCAGATGGTACAAAGCATACTCTGTACGTACCCCTAGCTTCAAAAATTCATATCAGCTGAGATTCTGTTGATTGTTCAGTTTGTAAGAAGATCAGCTGAAAATCCATGCTGGGGACACAAGGAAGTGGGTTCAGCTTCCACCTACTTGGCTGCCATCCTCATTCCCTTTATGACTTGAATACAGTTTGCTTATCCACTAACCCACTGTTTTATGTTGTTTTCACTTTCTGGATATGCTTCTTTGAACATGTAGGTACATGTATTTGTTTGAGAGACTGTTTTCAGTTCTCTTAGGCATACCCAAGAGTGGAATTGTTAGATTGTATGGTGATCCTGTGCTTAATTTTTTGAGGAATTACTAAACTGCTTTTCACAGTGGCTACACCAATTTACATTTCCATCAGCCATGCACAATGGATTTAATATTTTTACATTCTCACCAACACTGGTTTATTTGTGTGTGTGTGTAGGGGGTATCCTAGTGGCTATAAATTCTTGATTTTTCTGGGATTTTAACTTTATGCAACACATTGGGTAAGAACCTTTGAGAACATACCAGATAGAGGGGGACAGGAAGGCCCCTGAGCTTTCTATGGACTCCAGGGACATATATGTCCTTTGTTGTCTAGACAGTCAGCTTACAGGGATTCACAGAATTACAGTGACATGCAGGCATTTTAGGAATTATTTAAACTACTATATGTGGTTGCTGAATTTATAAAACAAGCATTAATAATTGTGTCTTTTCTCCCAAAAGGAGCCCTTACTGGAAAAGATCCTGACTTGTGAACTGCAGCATTGTGAGGCCTAGATCTTTAAGTCTGGCCCATGGTGGTTATGATTAAAGAGAATATTTGAAAGTGTTCAGTCAGATATCCAACCCTCTGCAGGGTCATCTAGATGTGCTAACCCGTGTGAACTCATGAACAGTTCAATTAGTGTCTGAGAGAGGACAAGAGTTACAGAGTAACCCCAAATTGTGTAATATATTTTCTTTTAGCAAGAAGAGGAGATATAAGTTCAAGTTTTAGTTGAAAAAATAATTAAAATGTTTGGAGTTTGCTGAATGTGAACTTTTTGCTTTTTTCCATGTCATTGATTGTACTGAAAAGGCACAGAGTAATGGGTTAGATTAAAAACAAGATCCAAGTATATACTGCCTTCAGGAGACTCATCTCAGGTACAAAAACAAAGATAGGCTTAGAAAGAAGGAGTGGAAGATAATACCCCATGCTGATGGAATCCAGAGAAAAGTAGATATAGTAGTACTTATATTAGACAAAATAGATTTCAAGACAAAAAGGTAATAAGAGATAAAGATGGACGTTTTATAATGATAAAGAGGACAAGTCATCAAAAAAGATATAACAGCCCTGGCTGGTGTGGCTCAGTGGATTGAGTGCTGGCCTGCTAACTAAAAGGTCATCAGTTTGATTTCCAGTCAGGACACATGTCTGTGTTGTGAGCCAGGTCCCTGGTTGGGGGTATGTGAGAGACAACCAATCAATGTATCTCTCACACACTGATATTTCTCTCCTCTTTCTCCCTCACTTCCCCTCTCTCTAAAAGTAAATAAACAAAATCCTTAAACAAAGACACAACATTTTTTAAATTTTAAAAAAGATTTTATTAATTCATTTTTAGAGAGAGAGGAAGGGAAGGAGAAAGAGAGGGAGAGAAACATCAACGTGTGGTTGCCTCTTTCACACCCCCTATTGGGGACTTGGCCCACAACCTAGGCATGTGCTCTGACTGGAAATTGGACCAGTGAGCTTTTGCTTTGTAGTCTAGTGCTCAATCCACTGATCCACACCAGCCAGGGCAAGAAAAAGAGATATAATATTTGTCAATACATATGCACCCAACCAGGGAGCACCAAAGTATAAAAACTATTTAATGACACAACTAAAGGGAGAAACTAAAAAAAAAGATACAATTATAGTAGGGGACTTGAATACCCCTCTTGTAGCACTGGTGCATCATCCAGAAAGATAGTCAGTAAATAATAGCATTAAGTGAATCATTATACCAAGTGGATTTAATTGATATTTATAGAACTTCTCATCTTATAATGACAGAATACATATTATTTTCAAGTGTATATGGAACATTCTTAAGGATAGACCATGTGTTGGGGCCCAGAACTAGACTCAATACATTTGAGAAGACTGAAATTATACCAAGCATACTTTCTGAGCACAATGGTATGAACTTGTTAATTAACTTGTTAATTACAATAAGGAAGCTGGAAAAATGATAAATGTGTAGAGATTAAACGATATGCTATTGACCAACTACTGGGCCAAAGAGGAAATAAAAGAAGGCCAAAAGATACAAAGAGACAAAAGAAAATGAAATAATGACATATCAAGTTTGGGGGATGCAACAAAAATTACTAAGAATAAAGTTTACAGCATTACAGACTTACATATAGGAAAAAAAATCAAATAATTTAACATTACACCTGAAAGAACTAGATAAAGAAGAACATATGAAACCTAGCATTGGTAGAAAGAAGTAAATATTAAAATCAGAGTGGGAATAAATGGAATAGAGACCAAAAAACAACAGAAAAAATTAATGAAATGAAGAGCTCATTCTTTAAAAATAAACAAAATTGACAAACCTCCATGTAGACATACTAAGGAAAGAAGAGAAAAGGCTCAAATAAATAAAATCAGAATTATAAAAGAAGTTACAATGGACACCACAGAAATATGAAGATTATGCAAGAATACTATGAAAGGCTATATACCACTAAATTGGATAACCTAGAAGAAATAAACAAATTTTTAGAAGACTACAACCTTCCTAGACTAAATCATGAGGACCTGGAAAGCCTTTAGGCCCATCACTGTAAGAAAGATGATCAAAAACCTCCCAAGAAACAAAACTCCTGGAGCATATGACTTCACTGGTAAACTCTAGCAAGCATTCAATAAAGATTTAATACCAGTACTTCTCAACCTCTTCCAAAAAACTGAGGAACAGGGAATACTTACTTCTTAATACAGTTTACAAGGGAAATATTACCATGATACCAAAACCAGGAAAAATCATTTAGAAAAAATTGCAGGTCTCTATCTTTGATGAACATATATGCAGAAATCCTAAGGAAATACCTACAAATCAAATACAGCAATAAATTTAGAAGATCATCCTCCACAATCAAGTGTGATTCATTCCAGGGATGCAAGGATGATTCAACACTCAGAAATCAATCAATGTGATATATCACATTAACAAAATAAAACATAAATCAGACTTCCTGTCAAGAAGTAGGTAAATGGAGTAGGGAAATGTCTACTTACCTCCTCTCTTAACCACATCAAAATTACAACAAAATTATAGGACAATCTCCCTTGAGAACCATCTGACTGCTGAACAGTCCTATTGCTAAGGATATAAAGAAGAAGCCATGTTAAGACTGGTAGAAGGGGAGGAAACTTGAAATGGGCTGGTCCCACACCCACTTGGAGTGGTTAAGAATCAAGAGGAATATCTCAGCTGTGAAGGTTTGCCCTGGGGAATGCGGGAGTCCCATCCCCACACCAGGCTACCTAGACCAAAGCACCAGTGCTAGAGAGGAGTCCCCACTATATCTGGCTGTGAAAATCAGCAGGGATTCCTTCAAGATGTAGTGGAGGGCTGCTGTAGAGCCAGGCATCCTCTGAAAGGGCCCTAGCACAGACTCACTTGCTCATAAATACACACCCTAAGTGCCAGTCAAGGGACATAGCTCAAAAAGTACCAGGAACATAAGGAGGAGAACTGAATTGTTTGGTTCAGGGCAAGGGCTGGAGGGGCAGCTCTGTCTGGGTCAGAAGTGCTGGCAAGTATGATTATTTTATTGTTCACCCCACAGAGAGCTGACAGACACAGGTGGAAGTGCTGGCAGGCTCCATTGTTCTTTTGAGCCCTCCCCTCCCCTGCCTGTAGACGCAGGTAAGCCCCAAGTCTGAGTTTCCATCAATCTGGCAAACACTGCCAGCCCCATTCTAGTGATGCCCTGAGATCCCACCCCACCCAACTCATGTGCCCCCTCATTTATGAGGCTGCTCCTTGCAAATGGTTAGCCTTGGCCCATGATTCAGACTTCCCTAAAATTTCTCAAGGGCCACAAACCCTAAACAAGCAGCAGCTGGCCTTGGTGTGCCCTGTAGTTCTTGCTAAGTGGCTGTAATCCTGACACTAGTGTCAGAAAACCTTAGTTCACAGCATAACCTCTCCCAGGAACATCCAAGCCCAGAATAGGCAGCTACCAGCTGCAGGTCAGGTTGTAGGTCCTATCAGGTATCCCCAGGACAGACACAGGCAGTGGCTAATGTTGGTTTGTATCAGAGTCACTCCTAAGAGGCCCCAAAACTAACATACCTGGTGGCCACCTTCAGATCAAACCAGAGCACCACAGAGTTACCTTCACAAAGGATGTACCCAAAGACTAGACTAAGCAGACTAGAGACCCCCTAAAGAGAATGCCCCTCTGTGGGGGTCAGCCCTTGCATAACAGCTCATCTGCTCTAGTTATGGCTAGTACTCATTGCCAGTCAGTCTGAAGACAAACCCCCAACGATGTGCCAACAGCAAGTAAGTCTCAACTACAACAAGAGGGGACATACAACACACACAAGGAACACTCCTGATGCACCCAGCTCAGGTGACCAGGGATTCTGTGCCACAGGGCCCCACAGGACCTCAATAGCATAAAGCCACCCTGCCGATAATGGGAGATGTATCAGATCTGCCTAATATGTAGAAACAAAAATAAGGAGAGAGCCAAACTGAAGAGACCAACATACCCCAAATGAAAGAACAGGACAAAACACCAGAAAAAGAACTAAACAAAATGAGGGCATGAAATCTACAGATACAGAGTTCAAAACATTGATTATAAGAATGCCAGATGAACTTAAGGGAAGAATAGATGAGCTCAGTGAGAACTACACAACCAGTCAGAAATAAAGAGTAAAAATACAACAACTGAGATAAAGAACACATTAGGTGGAATTAACAGCAGATTAGATGGGCAGAGGATCAAATCAATGATTTGGAAGACAAGATAGTAGAAAACATACAACTGAAACAGCAAAAAGAAAAAAGAATTTAAAAAATGAGGGTAGTTTAAGGGACCTTTGGGACAACATCAAGCATACCAACATTCACATCATAGGGGTTCCAGAGGGAGAAGAGGAAGATTAAGTAATTGAAAAACTATTTGACTTGGTGAAGGACATAGACATTCCAGTCAAGGAAGGATGTACAGACAACCTCAAACTATATGAACCCAAACAGGTCCATACCTAGACACATCATAAGTAAAATGGCAAAGGTTAAATACAAAGAAGAAATCTTAAAAGCAGCAAGAGAAAAGCAATTAGTTACCTACAGGGGGATTCCCATAAGACTGTCAGCAAAATATTTACAGGCCAGAAGGGATTGGCATGAAATACTCAAAGTGATGAAAGCTAAAACTTGTGACCAAGATTGATCTACCTAGCAAGGATGTAATTTTAAACCAAAGGACAGACAAAGAACTAGACACAGGGCAGATGAATGGAGAAGAAAACAAGACTCATGCTTATGCTGCCTATAAGGGACTCACTACAGATCCAAAGACACACACAGGCTGAAAGTAAAGACATGAATAAAGATATTTCATACAAATGGAAACAAAAAACAGCTGGGGTACCAGTAGTTGTATGAGACAAAAATAACCTTTAAAACAAGGGCTGTACCAAAAGACCAATAAGGGCATTTCATAATGATAAAAGGATCAGTAAGACAAGAGGACATGACATAACTGTTGTAAACATCTGCAGATCCAACACAGAAGCACATAAACACATAAGCAAATATTGATGGACATAAAGAGATTGAAAGTAGAAGATGGTGGCAAGGTAGGTAGAAGATGAACCCTCTTGCTCATGTACTAAACTGGGACACCTGGCTGAAGAACAGCCAATGGGATCCCAGTTTATATGATGTTTGGAAGCCAAAGATTGCAGAGGACATTTAAAAATAGATGGTAAGGAGATTTTGGAGGCCCATGGGAAGGTGTCCAGGCCCTGTGACTGGGACTGTGGCTGGGACTGCAGCTGCCATAGGACTTTTGGAGGTGAGCCCAGTCAGCGATTGTAACCTCACAGCTCCCTCCCCTCCCAGAGCAGGGATGCCATCCCCACACAACCTGGATGCTTGAAATTGCTGTGGGGACAAAAATGCAGTGTGGGACACAGCAGGCTGTGTTCCCTAGCTGGGACTGTGGTCTCTTGCTGGGACAGTACCAGAGAAATCAGGGAGCCTGGTGACAACCTGGAGTTGGGAGAAGAGTTGGACCGAGACTGACCATGACCCAGGTAGTCTCGGGACTAGTCAGACAACTGAGCTGTGTGAAAAGCCAGGTGGTTGTGAGGAAAGGCCTCCCAGAACCATGGGGCATTCACTCAAAAAAAGGCTCACAGCTGCTGCATAAGGACCTCTTGTGTGCAATGTCCAGGCCAGCAAAGAGAGAGGATAAGAGATGTAATTTGCTCCAAATCATGGAGCCTTGTGGAAAAGGGGGACAGCAGGGGCTCAGAGAGGTAGCCATCCTCAGAGAGACATAATTTAATAGGGGAACTAAAGTGCCCTGATGGAACTTTATGCACATGCAGCACCCAGGCAAACAAAGGAGAAGGAGGTGTGTGAGTTGCTCCCACTCAGTACACTCAGGAGTAATCAAAGAGTGACACAACCGGTGGATTGAAAGTGCCAACCTGGTGCAAAAGGACAGTGGGGCTTGGGCTGGAGGCTGGACACCTGTGAATATGTAGCCCAGATCAAGCCCTCATCCTCCCAAAGCCACAGGAAGAGAAAAACAAAAAACAGAGCTCAGCCCCGCTCCGCCTGCAGCATCCAGGAACACCAGCAGAACTGGATTGATAGATTTAAAGTAAGCAGGAGTCTTTTGTTGTTTTCCAAATGTAAGATAATAAAACCTGGAGCTGTAAAGGACCAAAGACAAATCCAGAGAGAGAGATCAGAAGGCTAAAGGCCAACAACTGAGACAAATTTTACTTTGCTGTCCTACAGAACTTGCATTTTATTTTTTATTTTGATTATTATTTTTTATTTTTATGTTTAAATTTCTCCTTTTTCCATTTGGTTTTCTTTGTTGGTTTAATTTTATTGTTTGACTGGTTTTCTTTGTTCTCCCTATCATATTGCATTTTAATCTTTCTTCTTTCACTTCACTTGTATTCCAATAACATACTACACTTGGTCTTTTTATTCTTTTAATTCAGATCATATATTTCTTGTCATATTACTGTTGTTCCAAATTCCACACAACACCCGTCCCTGCTCTTGGTCCATTTCACTATCTTCCTGAGCTTTATTGCTGTTGTGGTTAACTTTACTTTCTCACACCCTATGCCAAGTTTCTATCCCTTGCTCTGACTATAGCTCACCATCTAACCACACATTAGCACTCTGCTTTCTGGAGTGAGCTCACATTCTATTTCCCTTCTAATGAATTTTATCTCTTTCCCACCTTTTATAAAAAGTGGGTAGTTGCGTGAAATATCACAGTTATCGCTGGACTTCTCCAAAGGATCACCTATCTGTTCTCTACTTGTTGGTACTTTAAATACCATACAATACTCTCCCACTTCTTAATCCATTTCACCTTTGCTATACCTCTGATCACATATAATAAGGTGGGAGTTGTGAATAACAGTAAACCCACTGGAGGAGAGGTCCACCAACAAAGGAACCACAAACAGGTAAAATCCATGTATAAGAGAACCCACACAAACAGAAGAAAGGGCAACTCTAGAGCATCAAGACAAGGAGATCAAAGAGACCACACCACTGAGTCCCACAGAACTCCTACCATAGAGGTTCACCCTACAAAGACAGCTAACAAAGCAGAGCATCAGGAAGCACAGAAACAAACAAAAAGAGTCATTTAAAATGGGGAAACAAAGAAAGAACATGCAATCTAAAGGAATGGAAGGCTCCCCACGAAAAGAGCTAAATGAAATGGAGGCAAGCAAACTATCAGATATAGAATTCAAAAGAACGGTTACAAGGATGTACAAGGAACTCACAGACAACTACAAGGAACTGAGTGAGAACTACAACAGTATGAAAAAGGATACAGAAACTATAAACAAGAATTAGGAAGAAATGAAGAATATAATTTCTGAAATAAAAAACACACTAGAAGGAATTACAAGCAGGCTGGATGAAGCAAAGGACCAAATTAGTGAGCTGGAAGACAAAGTAGAAACACCCAGGCAGAGCAGCTACATGAAAGAAGACTAAAAAAATATGAAGATAGCTTAAGGGAACTGCAAGATAACATGAAATACAACAACATTCAAATCATAGGAATGCCAGAAGGGGAAGAAAAGGAGTAAGGGAAAGAAACCTCATTTGAAAAAATAATCACATAAAACTTTCCAAGCCTAGAGATGGGAAAAACCACACAAGTTCAAGAAGCACAGAGGGTCCCAATCAAGATAAACCTAAAGAGACCTAATCCAAGACACATCACAATTATTTTGAGAAAGAAGACCAAAGTCAGAGGGATCACAATACTTGATATCAAACTATATTACAAGACCACTGTAATCAAAACAGTCTGGTAGTGGCATAATAACAGACACATACATCAGTGGAACAGAATAGAGAGCCCGGAAATAAACCCAGGTCTCTAGGGTCAACTAATATTTGACAAAGGGGGAAGGAGCATAAAATGAAGTAAAAAGAGCCTCTTCAACAAATGGTGTTGGGAGATCTGGACAGCTACATGAAAAAAGATGAAACTCGATCACCAACTTACACCATATACAAAAATAAATTCAAGGTAAATAAATGAGCTAAATATAAGTCGTGACACTAAAAAAGCCCTAGAGGGGAACGTAGGCAGGAAAATCTCGGATATCCCATGCAGCAACATTTTCACTGATTTAAGTCCCCTACAGCAAGGGACATAAAGAAAAGAATAAGCAAATGGGAACTCCTCAAAATAAAAAGCTTCTAACACGGCTAAAGGAAACAGCACTAAAGTGAAAAGAAAACCAACTGTATAGGAAAACTTATTTGTAAATGGGTCTGTCTCCAGGCACCTGGGAGAGCGGAGATGCCTCTCTGCCCCATCCCCAGACAAGGTTTGGGGACCAGAAGCACAGGAGCTGTGTGCACCCACAAACTTTCCGGGGAACAGTGAGTACCCAGTCTGCCGGACCAAGAGAGACCTTGCCGTGGGGGTGGAGGCCTCCCTGTGGGCGCCTGCGACCCCAAACAGGGGAGTGTGTGGTTTTGGGGAAGACTGACACCCCACGGGAACAAGGGAAGGGCTTCCGGAGCTGAGACGATTTGGTGCGGGCGCGCGCCCTGCCGGATACCTCACTCAAACGGAGAACCCAGAAAAGACACAGCTATTCCGGGGTCCTGGGGTCCGCAGCAGAGGCAAAGGGAAGGGCACAACCCTTCCCAAACGGCGCTTTCCGAGAACTAGAGCCCACGAGGGGAAGTACGGGCTCCTCTCAGTCCCGGCCCAGGCACCGTGACCCCGGAAGAGAGGCGGGTGCTTCGCTGAGCTTGGAGCCTGTGGTGGCGAAGCGGGGGGAGGGGCGCAACCCCTTGCCATCTCCAGAGCTTGCACCCTGAGCCCAGACAGAGGCAGCAATCGTTTCTGGGAAAAGCTGGTGGCCAGCCCTGAGTCTGACTGAGTTCTATCTTAGAAAGGGGAAAGGCAGTCTCACCGCTCGCTCCTCAGCCTGCTTGTGCTGGCAGGAACAGAAACACTGATTTGGCCAGTCAGAAACCAACAAGAGTTTGTTTTTTTTTTTAATTTTAAATTTGCTTTTGTTGTTGTTTCTTTGTTTATTTTTTCTTTTTCTCTCTCTGTGTGTGTTTTCTTCTTTTTTTCTTTCTTTCTTTTTTCTTTTTTCCCCTTATCCTGCTGATGCTATTTGTTTGATTTTATCTTGTTTTTGTTTGTTAAGCAACTTTTTATTTTTTTAAAACTCTTAATATTTTTATATCTCTCAATTCCTTATGATTCTTTTCCATCCATCTTAGTGCTATTACTTCTGCTCCAAATCTATCTCTCCTGTAATACATCTTCTGGGGGTTTTTTGGTTGTTGTTGTTTGTTTGTTTGTTTTTTGTTTTTGCATGCAAATTTATATTATCTTTTTCTCTGTTTTCTGACATTTTTTATTTCAATAGTATTTTCTTTTCTTTCTACATAATCTTCTTTGCTTGGCTGGTTATACTGTTGATTGATAGGTTCCCCCTATTATCTCATTCACAATGTGTTTATAATTTACTGTCCCTCATTTGGGTCCCATTGGTACACCACTCAAGATTCTATGCTCCTTATTCTTGTTGTCTAGATCTCATAGAATCTGCTGCAAGATTGTTGCTTCAGTATCACTATAAATAAGACTTATTCCATACACTTGTAAATACAACTTAACACCCCTCACAGATCTTGGCTCACTTCGCAATTTCCAAAACTCTACTAACATAGGTGTTATCTCTATTCTTTTACACACTACCCCTATTTACTATTCTTTATTCCTACCTTACCTCAGAATCCTACCTCTTGCTGCCTCATAGCTTTGTAGATCCAACTAACAACACTTTCCTCTCCACTAAGAGTCTTATCTTTCCATACTTTTTAAAACGTGGATAGTGGGGTGGAAGATCACGGTTTACACTATATATAGCCAAAGGATCTCTCATCTCTTCTCTACTGGCTGCTACTGTAAATATCATAGAATACTGGTTCGCTGTCTTAACCCATTTTGCCTTACTCCTCCAAATGATCACAAAAAAGAGTAGGGGAAAGCTGTGAACACCAGTATACCAAAAAGAGACTACTCCACTGATCCTCACAGGTATTCTACCCCAGAAGTTCACACCATAAACACAAGGAACCAGAACAGATCAAGTTAAGAAACAGAGGTTAACAAGAAGAGTCTCAGGAACAATGAGAAGACAAAGAAACAATCCGCAAATGAAGGGAAAGGAGGAAGCCTCAGAATGAATGCTAAATGAAATAGAGGCAACTCAACTATCAGATACTGAGTTCAAAACAATGATTATAAGGAAGTTCAATGAGCTTACAATGAGCTTCCAGAAACTACAGGGAAGCTACATTGATCTCACTGCAAACTATATCAATATGAAAAAGGAAATAGAAACTCTCAACAAAGGCCAAGAGGAAATGAAGAATACAATTTCTGAACTGAAGAAGGAATGAAAAGCAGGATTGATGAAGCAGAAGATCGAATCAGCGAATTGGAGGACAAAGTAGAAAAAAACATCCAGAAAGAACAATAAAAGGAAAAGAGGCTCAGAAAAAAAATGAAGAGGGATTAAGAGAAATGCAAGACAATATGAAACGTAATAATATCCGTATAATAGGGTTACCAGAAGGAGAAGAAGATGAGCAAGGGATAGAAAACCTACTTGACAAAGTAATGAAGGAAAACTTCCCCAATTTGATGAGAGAAAAAGTCACACAAATCCAGGAAACACAAAGAGTTCCAATCAAGAGGAACCCAAAGAGGCCCACCTCAAGACACATCATAATTAAAATGGCAAAATTTCAAGACAAAGAGAGAAT
>PVIA01017124.1:0-16634 GCA_004024845.1 Tonatia bakeri
TTGGGATTTTGGTAAAAAAATATTAGGTCACTGCCTTATATTTTGTATAGCACAAAATAAACGTTTTCCTTTCCTTTTCACCAATCTCTGGCATTGAGAGATATCTTTCCTATATGGCGGCGGACAAGACGGACCCGAATTTCTTTCAGTAAGAGCATCACCGTCCCGGGCCCCTTTGCTTGTTTGGGTCCTCCTCCCTTTTGCTCTGTAACACTAGGAGGGTTTGGGGCCAGCGGTTCGGCCACCATGTTGACCCTAGCTTCCGGAAGGACAAGGAATCAGACATGGCTGCACATGGTCAGGGCAGGCACAGGGCCTGGGGTCAGTCCTGTCGGGGGGCATGAGTTCTCAGGAGGGAGGAGGCAAGAAAAGGTGGTCCCTGAGTCAGGGCGGTGGCACTGCCCACGGGGGACACGGCTCCGTCCCCTTCTCCCTGCATTCTGAGTCCCAGCTTCCTTCATCTGCCACATCCCTTTCCGCTGGCAGCGGGCTGGGGGCACACTGAGCTCAGCCTTTGGGTCTCGGGGACCTGGGGCTTCACCCTAACAGTGGCTGACCTCCAAGGGGGTGATCTGATCTTCTCTCCTCGGTTTCCTCATCTGCCCGCACAGATACATCAACTGATAAATTTATTGGATGAGTGAATTGATCTCTTGGGGCTCCTGAGAGGAAGAGATCATGTAGACCAAGCACTTAGCATAGTGCCCAGCACATAGGAAGGGTGCAGTAGAGGTTAGTGTCGGCCACCACCGTCGTACAGGACTGGGCCAGAGTAGCACTCTGTAGAGCTGTGCTTTATGTGACTATGTAAAGCACGACTATGTTCGTCTTAATTGGCACATGCAGAAGAGATGCTGTAAATACCACTTGGGGGAGGGCTTGGGCGAGTTCCCGTGCAGGACCTCCACACCGCGAGAACGCCCTCGCCGTGACATGCAGGAAAAGGCGAGGCCAGGCTGGCCCACAGCCCTCCCGTTCCAAGAAAGCCAGCTCACATTCTGCAGCCCAGGGCGGTGAGACCACACAGCTCTTCCTTCTCACTTCTGATCTGGGTGGAGACACGCTGGGCACCCTCTCAGAAACCCGCAGTGTGCGATTTCCTCTCTGAAACCGAAGCGGCCCGTTCTCAGGCAGAGGTCATGCAAAACAAACGCATCGAGGGCCCCGGCGCCTGTGCGAGTTCTGCATGAAACAGGTGTCAGTGAGCCCGGGAGAGCCGGGGGAGGGGCTGCTTGAAGGACGGGTGAACACGGATCGGGCATAAATTTGAGGACAGAAAAGCCTACACAGTGGCCAAGACGGTGGATTTGGTTCCTGGCAGGAGAATGCCAAGTCGTGAGCATCGGGTATCGCCATGGACGCAGAGGAGGAAGCCAGAGGTCGGCTGGACGGGGGGAGCAGGGGGTGCTGTGACGTAGGGAGGGCCAAGCTCTGGGTCAGGCCTCTTATCTTCTGCTCTTGGCACCTACGTTGTCCTCCCTTGGTGCCACGTGAACGTGACATCGAAACAGCCTATGGTGTGGCAGTGGGACTGTTCTAAGAGCACAGGCTGTGGGGACAAACGTGAACGCAGAGAGAGGTCCATGGTCTGGCACAGAAACTCACAAATGGAGAACTAGAACCATGGGGGGCGGGGGGAGTCCAGATGGGGGAAATTACTGGCAATAGTTTAGGACTAAAATTAGCTACCACCCCAGTTGCTAGAGGTTGCAGTGAAGGGGTGACTTGGGGTCATTTCCATGGAAAACAAAGCAGACGGCGCTGTCTGAGCACCATGCACCGCCTGGCCCCTTGGGGACTGATTTGTTAAAGCAACGTTACATTTGGGGCACCTCGAAAAACAAGGGTTTCCATCTTGGCTCCTTCTGAGTTCTGGTCTGTTTACTTAAGAGCTGAGATGGTTTTTCTAAACGGCTGTTCAAGCATTTCTCAGGTTTCAGCTCTTCGAGACGGCATCTGTGTCCTTTTGATGTCAACAGCCTCTTACACACACTATCCTGTAGCAACGGGAATGACGTGGTGATTTTTAAAAAGTCACTACACTCACCCGTGTTTCGGCACCCTGTAAACGTTTTGGTGCCCTACAAGTCATCTCGTGATAGCGATCCTGAAAAAGTGTCACTTTGTGTAGTTTCCTCTTACTCAAAATGTTTAATGGGGAATAACCATTTCTAAAACGTCCATTTTAATTAAAGTTTACAAACCAAACTGGGTTGAATGAAGGCATTCAACCAGTACTTACTGAGCACGCACCCTCCGCTCAACACCATGCTAGGCTCAGCGGCCACGGACCCCCCCCCCGCCCGAGGCTCACAGCCGCGTGAAATGGGCCATTTGAGGACTGACGGAGTCTGGAGACCTCAATGTAGCACCCAATTCAACTCCTCACAGCTCCAAATGAGAAGACAGCCCGGGAGGCTCGCCGGGCTGCACTCCAGCCTGGGCGTGGCCCGGTTTGAGCAGGCTGAGGCCACTTGGGCACAAAGAAGAGGAAGGTCTCACTGTTTCACATTTGACATATTGTCAGCAGCCCGAAATCACCAAAGCTCAAAGCCGAGCACCTGCTCCGAGCTGGGGGAATGGATAAGCATGTCCCGTTCACTATTGTTTTGTCCTCCCAGCGACTGTCTCGATTTCATTTCACAGGCAGGGACACTGAGGCTCGTGGCTTCTGCACCATCACGGGGCCCTGCACATCGGAGTCAGCATTTGAAACTGGCCTGTTCTGGCTCCAGAGGGAAGCCCCAGCTATTACTTAGTTCTGGTGCCTGACACCCATCTCTGTGCACACTGTGGCGAACCTGTTGGAGGTTCTGTGGCTTCTCACCCAGCATCTTTTCCTGAGGGCTCGGACCCAGCATGCCAGTCTCGGCCACCGACTGCTTCAGAGGACTCACGCCTTGGAGGCCTGGTGAGCTCCAGAGTGGAGCTCTACCCAGTTATCAGCAGAGGGGCGGCCAAGACCCTGAGCAGCTTCATTGCGAAGGGGGGCAGGCACCTCTAAGTCTACCACCCAGGGAGAGACAGACACTCCAACCAAAAAACCTGAGACTGTGGACCCCCCCACCGTGGAGACCACCTGGGACCGCCCCCCACTCAGCAAAGAAGGCCCAGAGCACAGAGAGCAGAAACCATCCACAGAGCAGCTCCCTGAACGTTTGCTTGTATAAATAATTTATTTCTGTTCACAGCATCGTATATGCATATAAAAGGGAGCGGGGACCGGAGAGGAGGGTGGTCCAGACAGAACTGTAGCAGGAGGAATGGAAACAAACCAGGAGACATAGTCCCAACACCACGACAGAGAACGGGCGAGGAGAATCCTCCTGAAACAAAGCTGGCCTCCCTGTGTCTGTCAGAAAACATTTCAAAACGCCTGTCCGGGAGGCCCACTTCGCTCGGGTGACACCCACCCATGCTCCCAAGGGCGGGAGACATCAGAGATCACTGACCACCGTGTTGGAGGGGACCCCCGGCGTACCACCGCAAGGTGGTATTGGGGTCTAGGCTTCCTGATTGGTCAGAGATGAAATGGGCTGTTAGTGGGCCAAACGTCACAGAAATCAACTGAGACTCCTAACTATTCGTGAAGACACCACAGGGTTTTACTCTACTAGACAGTTACTAACAGCTGACTGCACCCTTTCAGTACTGACAATGCAAAACAACCAGCGTCATTTCGCATCATTTGTGAAGCACGGCAGGATTCGAACACTGGTCTTGAACTTAAGAACTGTGAGCACAAGAAGGTTACTGTATTTGGCATCTGCAATGTCACAAAATAAATATATTATTCTCTCAATAGTGTGGAACTACCAAAATGTCAAAGTGCTTAAGAAATCGTTGCATGTGAAGAAAATAAAGAAGATGGATTTTTTTTTAATAATTCTATACAGAATCTTCAGGGGATGGGACCAGCCCATTCAGGAATCAGGGAATATGCTGTCGGTATATAAGCTGACACCTTGCAGGCTCTTTGACACTGCTCTGCTCTCTTTTCTCTACTGAGTTTCTACAAAAAGACCACCATCGGAGGGGTACCACAGACACCAACTAAAGAGAAAGGAAGACAGGCTGCCAGGTCCTTCTTTTAAAGTATCTCCTGTAACAATCGGGTTTCAAGCAGGAAGCCAGGAATTCTACCTCTGGTTCGTAAATTAACTTTCCAAGTGCAGTGGACAATGGCCATGAATTTGTCATCGGACTAACTCACATGCTTAAAAGCACGCTCATGCCCGATTTCTATAGGCTTCCTTCCTGAATTAACTTATGACAGAGGGGGCAGGGTGGGGGGGGCATAACTCTACCTGTAACCATGGATTCGAAGAGGAAATAAAAATCCAACCGTGAGCTTAAGTTTCCCTTGTGATACTGTGTTTCAGGGTAAATGACAGCTTCTGCAAACCAAGACTCAGTCCTGATTATAGGGGATTTATTTAAATTACATTATTAAAAATATCTATTCTTTCACTCTCCCTTCCAAAGTCTCTTTCAAGTACACTGTCACAGTGCCTGAGTACAGGAGCTGTGACGTCACACGCTTGCTTTTTGGCGCAAGCCCTCACCGTGGTCTGCATTTGCTCCACGGGCCAGTTCCCACGAGGATGGGTTAGGAAGGACCTCGTCCTGGGGCTTTTACTTCACTTTCCAATCCACGCGACAAGGTCAGCTTTTACACCAAGGTGGGGTTTTATTTTTTGGTCATGACGTGAAATACTCTGATGAGATATTTTTAATGAAAGACTCAAACCAGGCAGGCCACAATGAACCCAACTAGAAATTGGAACATGTCACTACTTGCAGCGTTAAAAGGATGTAAAAGGGCAGGGCAAAGTCTTTTTTCCCCTAGGTGAATATTTCTAAGGTAAGTATTCATTTGTGGAAGTTTTTTTTCTTTTTTTCCAAACATGTCTGAAAACCAAAACCCATCATCAAGCGGTTAGTATCATGAGACATCCCTTGCAAAAAAAACCAAAAAACCATCTTGCAATTCAGCACGCATCTGCAGCTGGGACGCTGCCACCAACCCATCAGCAGGCTAACAGAATCTCAGATTCCACACGTCCAGGCCCAGATATTTATGCCAATGACACCGTACAGAGGGAGGCCCCTGTGCCCCCCTCCCAACACCCACCCAGCATTTACATCCAGAGCCTTACCCTTTGAACACCTTTAGCTATCCTGAAAACAGTGAACGCGTCATGTGCCACCACCTCCAACAGTTTTTGCTTTTTTAATTTTTATTGGTCTCTTTGTGTGACAATGACCTACACATGGACAGGGTCCAAGCCATCTGGATGATGTCTGACTCCAGGCTGAAAAGCGGTTCTCAGCAAAAACTGGTTCCATAGCCGCTGCCACAGATCACCAGGGAAGGTGAATCTTCGTGGCCATTCCCCAGCCACAGCCAGCACAGCGCCCCATGCCCTGGGGCTGAGTATTGTTCCTGGAGGTCCTCCCAGAGCCCCAAACACCACCTCGTCTGGGCCCAGAGCAGAACAAATGAGATTTCATCAGGGGCCGGCCCTGTGACATAAAATAATCCAGCTTCCACTGCCCGTGAATGCAAGGAGGGGCTGTTCCCCAGCCCCTCCCAACGCCAACAGGCCCTCCCGATGCGGACTTCAGGGGTTCTGGGAGTTGCATACCTCAGGTAACTCGCAGGTGAGGGCGGGGCAGCCTGAACTTCTGGCCTGCTGGAGTAGGAAGAAATTGCTTTTGTCTCTGACATCTGAGCCTTCCACCTGGGCGGGGAGGGCAGACCGAAGCCCCTGCACGTCCACTCCCCAGGCCGGCCTCCCACCCCGTTAAGGAGCTCTGGCATTCAGACAAAAGGTCCCCTGGGCTTGGGGTGGGAGCAGGTCGAGGGCAGGCCGGCAAGTCAGCCTACACACCCAGGTTAAGTCACCAGTCCTGCACCTGGGCGCAGAGATTCAGTTTTAAAAACTGGAAGCATCGCTTTGGTTCGCTGTCTTTGTTCGCGGGCTCGGGTGCTCGCACATCCATTCATTCCTGCTTGACTCACTGGCTCGCTCCCCCCTCGCTCCGGAACGCTGCCGGGCGCATTACCGCTTCTTCTTCTGCTTGAGAGACTTCCTGCGTTTCAGGATCATCTCATAGAGCTTGTCCATGCCCTCGGTGAGGCCCTCGCCGATGATGGCGCACGCCGGCTGGACGTGGTAGGTGGTGGCCGGGATGAGCTCGTGCAGCGCCAGCTGCTTCTCGATCTCGGCCACCGGCAGCGACTTGGGCAGGTCCTGCTTGTTGGCGATGACCAGCAGCGGCGTGCCCTGGTTCTCGGCGAATTTGGTCACCTTGTGCAGCTCCGTCTTGGCCTCCTCCAGCCGGTCCACGTCCACCGAATCCACCACGTAGATGATGCCGTCCGTGCAACGGCTGTAGGATTTCCACAGCGGCCGCAGCTTCTCCTGGCCGCCCACGTCCCAGAAGTGGCAGCTGATGCCCTTGGCCGTGCCGTTGCTCAGCTTGATCTTCTCCGTGTTGAAGCCGATGGTGGGCACCGTGTTCACGAACTCGTTGAACTTGAGCCGGTACAGCACCGTGGTCTTGCCGGCCGAGTCCAAGCCCAGCATGACGATGTGCAGGGACTGGAAGGCCGAGATGTTGGAGGAGATGTTGCCCATGGCTCCTCGCTGCGGCGCGGGCCACTGCGGCTGCAGCGGGAGGGCGCCGCCCCCCAAGCGGTGATGGGCCCGCCGAGGCCGGGCGCACCTGGGCCCCGCCTGCAGTCCTCTGCCGCGACCTGCCTGGCCTCGGCGCCCCCCGGGCGCACGGGTCCGCGCGCTCAGACGCCGCAGCCCCCAAGCCCGTGCCGGCCCGGCATCGCGTCCTTTCCGCAGGCTTTTGTCTCCTGCGAAGCCGCCTCCGCTGCCGCGACGCGGGATGCTGGCGCCTGGAATCTTCCTCTGGCCCAGGCTGGCTCTGCGGGTCCCCGGGCCGCGCCCCCGAGCTCCGGCCGCTGCCCCAGCTCCCCTGGCCAGCAGCTTGGTGCTCCGGCGCTCGCCTCTGCTCTGGGCCGCGCTGCGGGGCCGCTCCCGCTCCCGGGGCGCGCCTCGGAGGCGCAGGCGGGGGCGCGGGCTTCCCCGGGTGTCTCTGCTGCTTCTGTCCCCGCAGTCCCTGCGCTGCCGCCGCCGCCGCTTCTAGCCCGCCGCGGCCAGAAGACGCCCAGCTCCGCCCCTCGCAGCCCCGCCTAGGCCCCGCCTCTCTCCGCCCGGCCCCGCCCACGCCGCGCCCCGGGTCGGGTGTGGACTTCTCCCTCCTGCCCGCCGTTTTCGCGCCCTTCAGAGCGCTGGGAATCGCCCGCGGTGTCCCCCTCCCGGGCCGCGCCCAGACAATGGGCCCGGGAGCCGGCTCTTCCTCCTAGACCGGCTGACTCATCTTATAAAAATAGCTCCCGGCTCCCGGAACTCTCCACCCGCCCAGCCCGGCCGAGGACTGCCCCGCGGGGCCTCAGCAGCACAGCCTGCCTCGGGGAGCAGGGTTGGGGGTTCCAGCTCTGCAGGCAGGGCGTGGCCCGGGATCCGGAGCTAGGTGGCGGAAGGCAGCGTCGGCCCAGGGGCTGTGGAGGGCCTGAGGGTGGGGCGAGAGTGACCGCTGAGGAGTGAGAGCAGTGAGGTCAGGTTCCCAGACCCCGAGAGGAGGGCAAAGGAGGGCGCTGGCTTCACCGAACCGCCAGCCTGCACCCCGAACCGCGCCCCTGTACCCAGCCGTGCCCTGGGCCCTGGCCCTCAGTGATTCCCTGGCTCGCTTTCCCGCCCGAGTTCCGGGGGGCTGGCTCCACCAGGCCATCGACGCACTGGGGGCCCAGGTTTGTGCCCAGGGTACCCTGGAGGCCCAGCTTTTCCTGCCTGGCGGCAGTGATGAAAACAAAAACCCAGCATTTGTAATCTAGGCAGTGATGGGGCTGGAGTGGCAGCTGGGGGTGGGGGTGTGAGGATAAGGATAATTTATTTCCAGATAACTCAGACAACTAGCCATTCCCAGATAGCCCCTTTGGCTGCCTTTTTTTTTTTTGGCCCCCACCAACTATGCTAACATTCCAGGTCAAACATTAGCATCTCAGGAGAGCACCCTCTGCCGCCCCACTTTGAGAACTGAGAACGACCTGACCACAGGTGAGCCATCCTGCGGCAGCTGGGGGTCTGGCTGCATCTGGGCGCTGAAGCAAAATATGTCCACAGTTCGGAGTCAGTGGCACCAGAAGTTACAAACACCAATGTGCGACCCTAGTTTCCGTCTCCTCTTCAGTGGTTTTATTCCAGTTTGTAAACACCTAACAAACACACATTCTCTCTGGGGGCAGAGGCAAGAGTGCCTGGCAGAGAACACACAGAGACCTGCTCTGGAGGAGAGGCAGGGTGGGGCGGGGACTGCACTGTCCAATGTGTTCAGCTCCCCGTTATGAGTGGGGAAGACGGACATGGGGTCGAGGGGGATGGAAATGAAAATGATAATCATTTAGGAATCAACCCCCTAATTTTATAGGCATGCTTTCCTTCTGCACCTTCCTCTGGTGAGCTGGTGTCCCATCACGGTATGAAAGACACGATGCCCTTGGTGCTGAAACATGTGAGAAGACCAGATCTGCAGAAAGCAGGACCAGCCACCCTGTCTCTGGAATTCCTGTGGTGGCAGCAGCCACTGTGGTCAGTCATCTGCCCTCCAGAGTGGGCCCAGGGCTGGGAAGGGAATGCCAGGGCTGGAAATGAATGGCCTTGTGGGTCATTCTGTCCAGCCCTCCGGGTGACAGAACTGCAGCCCAGGCCGGTTTCACTGTGCCAAGGCGGAAGCAAGCTGCAGACGGCCTGCCCTGTGCCCAGGGGTGCTGATGCCCAGCTGAGGGTCTGCCCACTCTCCCTCTCACTCCACTCACATACTCTTTTAACTCAATGGGGAAGGAGTTTGTAAGCAACCTGAAATCTGTTGCAAATGACAGAAATTCAACTCAAATTGAGTTGAACCACAATGAAAATATAGTCGGTGGCAAAACTGAAAGGTTCACGTATGATTCAGGCATGGCTAGATCCAGGAGCTCAAAAGACGTCTTTAGAACAGGTGTCTCTTCAGTTCCTCTCTGTTTCCCTCTGTCGTGATTCATTTCCCTGCAGGCATCCCTGGACTCCCATCCTTGGTTTATATCCTAGAGGAAAAAAAGCTGTATCTCTTTCCCATCAACTGTGACAAAAGCCTGGAGGACATATCCCTCTTGCTTTCCTGGTCCACCCCTGCATCAAGCGTTACTGTCCAGCAGGATGGAACACCTTATAGGTGTGGCCCAGCGGCTCATGCTAGGGAGGGGTGGCTCCCAAAAAAGAATCAGGCCTCTGCTCCCAAAGGGCAAAGAGTGGTGGGCAAGCAGGAGGAAGAAGCATTGGCATAATTTCTAATGAGGTCATTTTGGTTATTGGGACTCCAGGGAAGACAGAATTTTGTGTTTTTTTGAAGTGATTTCCTTGGCTTTCTTCAAGGCCTGCCCCACAGGTAGCTGCCTTCTCATGAGACGGTTTCTTCTCCCTCCTTCCTCTTTGCCATGGGCAGGGCCTTGGCTGGGTGCAAGCCCCAGAAGGGATTTTGATTAGTGGCCTGGATCCAGGACACTTGAAAAGGCACCGGCTGGACTGGGACCTCTGGATCTGGCTCCCACCAATGACCTCAGCACAGGACCCTGCTCCCTCACTTGCCTCTGCCCCCAATCAGGTCTCGCTCTTATTTTAAGGACAGCAGGAGGGAAACACTTTAGTAAAACACCCGATGTGTTTTCTTGGTGGTGTACTAATTACTGCCGACGGAGGCCTCCGCCTGTGCACCCCCACGGTGGGGTTTAGCCATCAAGGACTCTCTCTTGTTCCGCAGAAAAAAGCAGAGTGCTAGACATTAGAGAGCCTTGCAGAACGGAGCCATTAAACAGCCACTCTCCATAATTGAATGGCAGCCGCTCTGCGTTCTAATTTCACTCACTGGGTGATAAGTTGATTTTACAGTTGATGATTTAACTTCTTTCCCATAACAGCATCACTCGGCTCAGCCAGCCAGCTTTCAATACGAATTGCAATTGAGAAATGCTAGAATCCTGAAAAGGAAAGTGATGTTTACCACCGCATGTCGGGAATGCCAGGCTCGCTCAGAGCCCGTTTCTCCCTGGACGTACGTAACGCCATGGTCGGGGCTGTGCCGCCAAGTTGGGTGGGTGCCCTCCATGTTCTAGCCACGGGGCAATCCCCAGCTCACTGTTTCTCGTTACCCCTCTCTAACACATGTCTAACACATGTGGTGGCTGTGAAGGACAAATGACATAACATGTAAAGTGTTCGGCACAGCGCCTAGCACATGGTAAGCGCTCACTAAATGTTGGCTGATAACTGCAGGGAACCCACTTTTCTAATGCAGCACACAGTCACCTGAGTTGCGATGCCCCGGCCCCACAGCCGGCCAGCGTTCTGCCGAGTAGAAAACCTTGGCTGCCTGCGCTCCTTGCTTCGTTTTAATTAATCAGATCGAGACGTGTCTCGGAGAGGAAGGTGCACCTGAGTCTTGCCTGAGACGAATGTCCCTTCCAGCAGCAGCAAGTGCTTCAGATCCCTCCCTTCTTTCTCTCCGGCGTTGGGATGACTTCGCCCCCAGAAAAGGACGCAGTTAGCTCAAGTTAGACAGAATGCAACCACTTGGCTGTGACTTGGAAACTGGATCCTAAAATATCATTCTTTTTTCCCTTTAAGGGCTTAGACATAAAGTGTGCTGCCTACTAAGGTGACTTTTGAGTGGCTCTAGTGATCAGAGCAATGTGTTCCGCGTCACTTTAGTTAGGCTAATATGATGTGAAAGTCCTTACCTGCGTGTGGGTGGGGGTAAAGTGCGTGCCCCCCCCCCCCCCCGCAGCATGCATATAAGGTGAGATTATTTGCAGGTTCTGATTGGCTGCCTGGGTTCAGGTTCGCTGCCCCTGTGCTCAGCTGTGATGATACAGGAGTGCCCTCTACTGAGCTTCTTGTGTAACAGATGGAGGCCTCCGCGGGGGTAAATTCGCCCAGTGCCTCATAGTAAATGTTTATTCCACCACTGGAACAAGTGCATGGGTGAGTGGCTCCTGGACTGGTTCTGGGTTCTCTGAGAACCGTGCTCGCCAAGCTGAGAATGTGCTTCTGTCGGGGCTCGGAGCGTGGGGACGTGGACCCTCAGACGCAGGCTGGGTCCGGTCTGCGAGGCCTGTGCAGACCTGAGGGGTGGCTTGCCAGGAGAGGGAACCAGAGGGCCTGGCTGAGCGAGAAGGGGTCAACCAGGAAGTCCCTTCGAAGAACCGCAAACTGACTGGAAGCGAGAGGGACTGAGCGCCCAGGAAACCCAGCTGAGATCAGAGATTGGGAGAAATTGAGTTCTGCGTCCAGTTCAACAGGCAGGCCAGAGAGCCAGCCAGCCACGGAGGCAGGACGGGGAGTGGGGAAGAAGGCAGGCCAACTGGACGGAGAGCAGGAGGCCTGAAGCAGCAGGAGCCAGCTGGTCCCCGACTGGGATTCTGTGGCTGGTGCGAGCGTTTCCTTAAGGAGGATCCTGCCCACCCGGCCAGAAGTCTTGGCGAGTGGAAGACCCAAGGGTCTCCATCACGGGAGAGTCTCTGCATCCGGTGAAATGCCAGCCCCGGGCTGCCGGGGGAGGGACTGAGAGACGCTGCCTCTCAGGGCAGTTTCAAGGGGGTGGGGGGCAGTAGATCCTCCCAGTGACAGATCTGAATCCATGCTGCTGGTGGCCTTTCGCTTTATTCAAGTGTCCCAACGACTGGAAATAAGAAGGACCCACTACTCTTGTCCATTTGAGTTTATGACTTCAACAAAAAACAAATCAAACAAAACAAAAAATCCCAAACAGTTCAGCGTGCCTTGTTTTTAATTTTTTTGTGAAACAACAAGGCTGAAGCAAGTCCGGTTCTCATTTTTCCCAACAACCCCTGCTGGGATCACTTTGTAGTTGTTGTTTCTGATTTGGGTAAAAAAAAAAGCTAAAATATTTTTTCCCATTCAAGTCTTCATTCATCAGTTGTTTATCTCGATTACATGCCCAAGATAGGTATGAAAATTTAGAAGTCATTATCTTTCCTATCAACATTATTTCCAGATAAGATTCTTTTATAAGATTGTTTTCAACCTCTCCTTAATACTTAAATTTCATCCCTCAAGTGAACGTTTATCAAGGACATTAAGAACTCAGGTCTACTAAAATGACAAAACAATTTCATATCGACGCCAGGCCCCTTTCAGGTGAAGGAGAAGGAGTTTGGTATGCAGAAGTTATTTCTGAGTCCTTTAATAATTCAATCACTGTAATTAAATTTCTCCTCTAAAAAGCTATAGTGAGGAAAGAGAAAGCACGGATAATAAACCCCCGTGATTAGAGCCCTGCACCCTGCCCCGGAAAGTATTTGATGGGAGCGGATTACTTAGGTTTCTCCTCCCCGCTCCCCAGGTGAACCGGGACGCCTATTGTGTTCATTTAATTAAAACCTCCTTGGCTGAACGCACGGGAGAGGGAAACAATCGCGCTTTTGTGCTTCTCTCGAGCCCTCCTGGCTCTGTCCCGAGGGCGGAGGAGGCCAGGGTGCGTTGCCAGCTCTCCCTTTGTCTGCTGTGCGGTGGGTCACTCTGGGTGCAGCGGTCGGTCGGCCTCCTGCGACACTCGCCTCCACGGGACATTGGTCCGGGCACCTGAAGAGACAGACCCCTCTGGCTCCTTGCTGCTCTTGTTAGAGGCACAGCCACCGAAGATTGTAATTTCCTTGTGAGTCGCACTGTGCGTGTGTAATCCCACACTCTCTCCCATCCATCGCAGGAGATCCCTTTTGCTCTCCTGCCCCTGCCCCCATCTCCTAAACCCGCTTTCCCAAGGCCACTGGTGGCCAAAGGAAACACCCAAAGGCCCTCTGTTTCCCTTCCTACCTGGCCTCCAATGGACTCTGCTGATCACCATCCTTCTTAAAAGGTTTCCCTAAGAAAACCGACTGGCCTGCCTGAGCGGCGGGCTTCCCTCACTCTTTACTGCCCCATGTGCTGCCCAAGCCTCGGGGGAGGGGACCGCCGTGCTACTGACCGGCTGGGGTAGGCACAGGTCCAAAGGCACGCCACCCACCAGGACCTCCAGATGCACGGCTATACCACCATGCTCCCCCGTCTCCCGGCACGGCCACCAGACTCCGCCTCATCGGCCAGTAGTGGCTGACCCGTGGTGGTCCCCTGTGATTGGTCTTGGACCTTCTCCCCCTCTCGTGCCTCTGTAGTCAACCCCTCCCAACTCTCACGATTTCCCACTCTCCGTCACTGCCAAGGGCGGTTGGGTGCTGGGCTCACTTGGTGGCATTCCAGGGCACCCACCCCTCGGAGCTGTGGCCTTCCCACTGGACACCGGCTGGACATGCAGGAGGCTGGGCCCTGGACACCAGCCAGACATGTGGAGCTGCCTCCCCCTGACTCCCACATCGGGACCTATAGCTGCTGGTGGTACCTCCAACCAAGACGCGGCTCTGGTCCCTCCGAGTTATGACGGACTGGTGCAGACCGGAGAAGGTGGGGCATAGAAGCGGCTGTTCCAGCTGTCCCCCCAGTCTCTGTTGGCTTAGGATGAAAAGACAAAGAAAAACAAAAGCAAAGAAATGGGGATAAATTGCATTTCGGTGGTGGAAGAAGCTCACTATCTCTTATTGAATTCTAGTTTATTTATCTAGAGTTCCTTAACTGAATTTCCAGCCTGCTGCTCAGGGACGACAGCTTTGTTATGATTTTATCTGGTGCTAAGTGGGCAAAACAACTACATAAACACAACCCTAGGTTTTTCCTGGTTAAAGACATTGTCAATTCAAGTATAAAACTGAGGCCTAGACTTTGGGCTGGAGCGCTGATTCGAGACCCCGGGAGACAACCACACGCAGTCGTGGGACCCGAGGGAGGCCGCAGCCCAGCGTCTTCCTGACCAGGTGTTTGCCCCGGCCGGGAATCGGAGTGCCCATCTGTAGCGAAGTTATTGAATGCCCTAAGATACATCTGTACACTCAGACACGTCAGAGCTCTTAAAAGGAACGAGATGAGTCTATGTGTGTTGTGATGGTTAAATTACCCAGGTATTAATAAGTAAGAAGTGTATAGTACACAAATACGCCCATCTCAGTGAAAATTTGCACACTCTATGTGTGTGTGTGTGAGATAGATGTGGAGATCTGTGATATACGTGGGGATTTTTAAAGAGAAACTCGAGGACACAAAACCACTGGCAGTGGCTCGCTCTGGACAACGGAACCGAGTATGTGGGGAGGAAAAGAGACGTGTTGCGTTGTGTGCCCCCTGCGCTGCTTGAATTTGCTTTTCATGTACACGAAAATACCATTTTCATAGTAACAAAGTCAGCCCCAAAACCCCACTTAGCGAATGAACGCATGCACGGGAAGAAAACACATATGCAGGTTTAATAAGCCCTGCCTTCTGTGCCTCATTCTAGGACGCGTTAAAATGGACTCCTCAAGTGTCCAGAGAGTGGATTACCACATGAGCAAATGTCGGATCCCCATGAATAAGTGGGTCCTGTCCTGACGCATCCCAGCAGCCTTCAAGCCTGACAGGGAAGGGGCTGGGGAAGCATTTCCCGGCGCCGATGGTGGAGAGCGTCATTTTCCTCCAGAGCTGCTCTTCGGCTACCTCAAGGTCAGGCTGACAGGTTAACTGCACCGGTAACATTTAGAAGCGCTTTCCTGCAGAGATGGCAGTGTAGCTCCTCTGAAACCTCTAACCTTTCTGGAAGGTGCACAGTGCCAGCATCCCAAGTTCTTCTCGGGGGTTCGACAACTCTCTCCAAGCCCGACCCTGAAGATGAAACAGTGGACGGACGTATGTCCATGATACTGAAGACATTCTGGGCCATTATTTAAAAATTTCAAATTCTTCTGCCGTGTGTGCATGCAAATTGACTTTCATAATGACGTTTAATCTGCATATCATTAACATCGTATCACAGGAAAGTGGTGGGAAAGTAGCTTCCTGGCAGAGTCTGCATAGGTATGGAGGGCCAGTTGGCTTTGCCCAAGGTTCTTCACTCTCTGAGATCTTGGGAGCAAAATGACGCCGGGTGGCGTTCGATGAGGGGCGAGCCGGGAGGAAGAGTGGGTCTTTTCGGGGTTGTGCATGGCTCGTGGCCATCTGGGCCGGGTTTCCTGGGCGTGGGGGGGGAGGATCCTTTCGTTTCTAAAGGCTGCGTGTTGTTTATCTACCAGTGCCCACTGCCCAGGTCGTGGGTGCTCTCCGTGCGGCTGAGTGTGCGTGACACCAGCGATCCTCTTCTTCCCTTCAAACCTCAGGACCTCTTGTCAAAGTAACATTTTCCTGAAAAAAAAAATCATCCTTCCAGAACGTTTTTATGTTTGACTTCTTATTGGAATTGTGAGAAACTGAAACACACAGAATGAAACACTGTCCGGGGGACGGTTGAGTCCGGCCAGGGCCATCGACCATGTTATCGTGCCTGGTGTCCATCACGTCGGCTCAGGTCGGTTTGACCTTTGCCCTCTCCACACTAATTTCAGCCAACTCGTTACTCTTTATTCCTTTTCAGAGTACTGCGAAGACCCAACCTGAAGAACATAGCCAGCAAGTTGGGTTTACCCAGGATCTGAAGGTAATTCTTTGCCTCCAATCCCCATTCTAGAAACTTCTCTCACAGGCGACAATACAAAGTTGGAAGTGATGTAACCAAGTCAGCCCATTCTCTAAGCCACCTGCGTCTCACGTGTTCTTATAATCGAATTGCTGAAATTATCTTTTTTTTAATTTTTAGGGCTTTTTTCCCTTTTCTCTTTCGTTTAAGCCATTCTCTTGATAAACGCCCTCTGCAACAAAGAATTAATTTTTTAAGATCTCCTGTGTGGACTGTTTGAAATAGACCTGGGTTGTCTGCGTAAGTTCTGTGACGTCCGAGTGGAAGCCAGCGCCTGTCAGGAGTCAGCATTCCAGTATACGGAGCCACACAAGGTCACTTCCGTAGTCAGTGCTGTTCCTTTAAATGCTCTGCATTTTTGTCATTTTACTCTGAGGGTCACTTCTAGTGAAGAGAGCTCCCTGACCCATTACATGAGTTACTGTGCACAGACTGTGTTCTTTACACCGGACGTGCAAGGAGGGGGTCTCGCGTGTTCATGTACAGTGGGTGAACCGCCACCTGCTTATTCACTGTGTCTATTAAGATTTTTAAAGAGTATTTATTTATTTACCTTTAGAGAGGGGAAGGGAGGGAGAAAGAGAGAGAGAGAGGGACATCAATGTGTGGTTGCCTTTTGTGCGCCCCCTAGTGGGGACCTGGCCCGCAATCCAGGCATGTACCCTGACTGGGAATCGAACCTGCGATCCTCCAGTTCAAAGGTTTGTGCTCAATCCACTGAGCCACACCAGCCAGGGCTCTATTAAGACTTTAATGCACCCAAATCATCTGAGCATGTGTGTATGGGTGACAAGGAGGGAAAATGTGTCTGCCATGTGCCCAAGACATGACCCTTCCACTGAGGAAATTGACTCTGTGGCCCAGTTCAGCCATTATCCGTGTTCTGGGAATGTAGCTCTTGCATGTCTCCTCTTATTGCTTTCCTTTCTTCT